>PVJI01018682.1:0-33207 GCA_004026765.1 Micronycteris hirsuta | reverse complement strand
ACAATATCAAGTGCCCCAAATTTTAAGACTTCCACCTGAGAGGAACCTCTGAAATCCTAGCTTGGAAAGCCTATGGGACTTGCATCTGCAAAACCCACAAGAATATAGCAAACAAAGAAAGAGTTCTTAATGAGCTCAGGAAGACCCCTGTGGCTATATCCCCAAGGCTCAGTGCAGACTTTTAAGACAGAAACATCCAGCTCCCAGTCTTTCTCTACAAGAGGCCTATTCACATACTTTAAAAGCTATTGCCTGAGGCTCTCGCCCCATAGCTCAGTTTGTTAGAGCATCTTCCCCATATGCCAGTGTTGCAGGTTCGACCCAGATCAGTGCACACACGAGAATCAACCAATGAATGCATAAATCAGTGGAACAACAAAGCTCTCTCTCCCTTTTTGACTCTCTCAAATCAACTAAAAAAATATTGCCTGAGGATATTGTTTCTAATTTAGCACACAGCTAGGAGATGACTATGATTCTACCTGAACCAGGGAGCCCAGTAGGCACCATCTTTACGTTATCCCTCTTATAACTGTGAAGCATGGGATTTGGCCGCTTTTCACCCTTAATACACATGTATCAAAGATTTGTGTTGAAGGAAACAAGTTTTTATTAACACTCCTGCTTTGAGCCCTTCTCTTTCATGAGATCCAGAACTTCTCTTGTTCCCCAAAGGATCACAAGCCAAATGTGCTCTGAAGTTTCCCATGTCCTTATCTGTCCTTTTTGGAGTTTAAGCCAATCACACAAACAGATCTCCATCCTCTCTGGAATGTGCACTCGTGGGTTTCAGAGTCACCATCTCCTTGCAGCAGCTCTCTCTTTCAGGATCTGGGGTGTGCTGCTCTCAGTCTCCATGCAGCTGTGCAGGGCCCATGTGCCGCGCTGCACTGGATCGTAGTGTTCCAGAGACCAGTGAGGCATGTGTCCCAGCATGGGACCCTGTCTCCAGGATCAGGCTGCTAACCATGTGGGGCCTAAGCCCCTGGTGGGCCTGCCATCTATCTGCCTGGTCCCATGAGTGCTCCCGTCCATGTGGGGAGCAAGGGGCAGAGACCCAGAGCATCCAAGTGCACCCATAATCAAAATTCCCAAGCCAAAATGCTATGAGCCAAGAACCAGGAGCCTGCACCAAGTGCCAAAGCAAGAGAACAATCTCCTCCCCACCTCCTGTTTAAAAGTCCTGTCTCCCAGAATCTTATGAGCTCCAGAAGCCAATGAGTATACCCATCTTTCCAACCAATGAGGGCTATTGTTGGCCATATTTGTCTTTGCCCCTCCTCCTGCGAGCCTGCTAGCAACAAGTCTCCTCCCACAGCCTTTGCTATGCAGTGTGCCTTAAGCACTGTGCCTTCTGCTCTGTCAGCTCCTCCCTGCATCTGAGAAGCAGAGTGCTTTTAATCTACAGCCTCAGCAGCTTTCTCTACTCCTTACCTTTCCTAGACAGGAGAGGGAGCAGCCTCATGCTGGATTTTGGGGCGTTCCACTGGTTTCCAGCAATCTCTGGTCTGACCTATCACATTATATTCTGGCTAGTTCTAAGTCATCATTGTCTCCCAGGAAGGAGCTTCTGTGCATAGCTGGCACCCTGGATTATGTAGCTGCCACCATGAAGATTCACCTGTTGATTGCCTGGCACTGGTGGTCAGTGGGACTTGTGTTCCTGGGCCCCATAGGACTTTAGCAAACCTAAAAACAGAGCAGTGAAACTCATGCAATCAAAGGAGCAAAAAATAGAAAAGAATTAAAAAGAGTAAAAATATTTTAAGGGTTTTATGGGACAAATATTTGCATTATAGACCCTGGCTGGTATGGCTTAGTGGATTGAGTGCTGTCCTGAGAACCAAAGGGTCATCAGTTCAATTCCCAGTCAGGGCACATGTATGAGTTGTGCCCAGTAGGGGGCGCATGAGAGGCAAACACACAATGATGTTTCTCTCCCTCTCTTTCTCCCTCCTTTCCCCTCTCTCTAAAAATAAATAAATCAAACCTTTAAGAAAAAAAATGAATTATAGGGGTCCCAAAGGAGAAGAGAGAGAGAAAGGGGGATTTATTTACTCATTTCAAATAAATAATGGCTGAAAATTTCCCTAACCTGTGGTAAAATACAGATCCAGATCCAGGAAGCTCAGAGAGTTTCAATAAGATATATCTAAAGAGCCCTCCACAAAGACATATTAAGACACATTATAATTAAATTGTTGATAGTTAAAGATAAGACAGAGCCTTAAAAGCAGCAAAAGAAAAACAACATGCTATGTACAAGTACATAGAATGGATAGTATCAAAGACAAGAAATGGCAAATGTTGGGGAGGATGTGGGGAAAAGGGAAACCTTATGCACTGTGGTGCACTACTATCAGGAACAATATGGAGGTTCCTGAAAAATTAAAAATAGAAATACATATGATCCAGAAATCAGGCTTCTTTGTATGTATCTAATGGAAATAAAAATATGATAATGAAGCATAATTTGCAATAGCCAAGATATGGAACCTAATTGTTCAGCGATAGACAAGTGGATAAGGAAGATGTGATTAATATAAATATTATATATTAACAACATGTATTTACTATACAATGGATTATTATTTGGTGGTGAGAAAGAAGGATATCTTGCCATTTAAGACAACATAGATAGACCTTAAGGTCATTATACTAAGTTAAATAAGCCAGACAGAGAAAGAGAAACACTATATGGCATTACACATATGTGGAATCTAAAAAGAATAAAAATTAACTCATAGAAACATAAAGTAGAAAAGTGGTCACTAAGAGGAATGGGGAGAAGTTGACGAAAGCGTGCAAACTCCCAACTGCCGGATGAAGAGCTCACGTAAAGCTCATGAGGAGCTGAGGAGCTCATGTAAAACATGACGACTATAGTTGACCACACTGTGTCGTTAAATTGAAATTTGCTAAGAAAGTAAAACTTTAGCGTTCTCAGCAATATATAAACATGTGTAGTGGTGAATGTATTATCTAACTAGACAGCAGGGGATACTTTCACAACATATATGTATATCAAATCATCATAATGCACACTCACAATTTTTATGTCAAGGATATAATTCAGTAAATCTTAAATCTGAAATATCAGTGGAAAAGTTTTCCTTTTATCTGAAAGAGAAACACCTTCACAAAAAGCATTTTTATCTATGGCAGCACTGTGCAGGATAGTAAATACTTTCTATTTCACTTGAAAATAAAACCCCTAAACAAATAACTGCCTCAATAAAAGCTGTCTTGCTCTCAATAAGTTAGGATGGTAAGGGTAGCTTTTCAAAGCTGGTTTCACTCACAAGGTAACATCGGAGATCTTTAGTTTTAGCATATAATGGCTTCCATGTAGAACTACAAAAGTTACCTCTGTAAATATTAGCTTTCCTTCTGAAAACCTCCACACCTCCCACAGTCTCATAAGCAAAGGTCTGCTCCTTAGCTCAGTACTCATGGTGTTCTACATCTATCCACAACCCACTTTCCTATTCTTTTTTTTTTCCTTTTACTCTGGTTTCTCTTAAGATCATATAAATCTTTCGCCTTTTACCACCTTCCTATTCTTATTTGCCCTATCCTTCTAGAATTATTTTATTTAGCCTATAATTACTTCTCACCTCTTATCCTATGTACCTGTTCCAGATTAATGATACCTAAATATAGAAGAGACATAAAAGAATATTTACCTTCTTTTCTGTTGAAGAGTAGAAGCTTCTCTTGCCTTTTGTTACTCTATGGAGAACCTATGGGGACTTGGAACCTGTGGTTGGCTGAACAATGTTCCTTCTCTAACACATTTACATCCTGATTCCCAGAACCTCGGGATGCCACTTCATATGGCAAAAAGAGACTTTGCATATGTTATGAAGTTAAGGATTTTGAGGTAGGGTTATTGTGAGATTCTGAATTATTTGCAGGGGCCTGATGAATCACAAGGGGCCTTATAGGAAGGGTATGGGAGGAATCAGAGCTTGAGAAAAGACCGTGGGAAGATGAAAGCAGAGATTGGAGTCACGCGCTCCAATGATGGAGGAGGGCGCCCAAGCCAAGGAGACCAGATGGCATTTAAGAGCCGAAAAACCCAAGAATATGAGTTCTCCTCCAGTGACTCCACAGAGAAACAACCATGTTGACACCGTGACTTGGTGTTAGCAAGTCAAACTGATACTGGACTTCTAGCTTCCAGAATTCTTAGAGAATGCATTTGCTTTGTTTTAAGTCTCCAAGTTTGCAATACTTTGCTACAGCAGCCTCTGGAAACTAATGTAGATTTTGGTATGGTAGTTTGTAGATCAACCCAATGTAGATTGTGGATGTGGAGTGTGGCTGCAACAAATTCCTAAATATGTAGAGGAATAGGTGCTTTTAATTTGGGTAAGGAGAAAGTTGAAGAATTTTGAATAACATGGTAGAGGAAGCCAATAGCATCTTAGAAAATATCTAAAACATTATAAAACATCCTGTTGATAAAATTATGGACTTTAAAGGTGCCTATGGTGAGGACGTAGAAGCAAATGAGGAATATGAGATTAAAAATGGGAGGAAAGGAGATCATCTTTATATAGTGGCAAACACTTGACTGAATTGTATTTTACAATTATGTGAAGAGCAGAACTCGTAAGCTATAAACTTGGATATTCAGTTGAGATGTTCAAGTGTTAAAGGTATAATATAGTTTGTTCTTGCTGCTTATAGTTAAATGTGATGGGAAAGATGTAAATTGTAGGAAAACCTATTAGGCAAAAAGAAGCTAGGAGTTAATAATTTTGGGGATCCTCCACCTATCCTAATTTCAAAACATGCTAAAATTAAGAGATTCACTGTTGGGGAAGTGCACTTAGGAAATAAAGGCAATGTGTAGTTGAACAAACATTTTTAGTGACTTGAAAGGAACAAAGTTCACCAAGTAGTTAGTCACATGCAGGTCTGTTTGGATAGATTAGGAATGTAACTCATGAAGTCTCTCAGCCGTATCAGGGGAAGTAAAAAATAGTGATGGTTTACCTAGGAAATACCCGTAGGAAAGCCTTCCGTCTAAGAGACTGAACACACATGAAATAAACAGGGATCACAAGGTTTTTGAAAATGCTATACCCAGGGAAACATTGCAAGCGTGCCTAGATGGAACACAGAGTGGCTGAAAAAAAAATGGTCAGCATCCCAAAATTCTACAGAGAAGGAATAGAATAATAAAAATAGTTTCAAACGTGCTTCCCTTCAAGAAAAAGGAAGGCTGTACTCCCAGTTTCCAGTCTGGCAGGTAAAAAGAATTCAATTTGTCATTCGATACTAACAACAAGCAAAAAATTGGGCAAACAAGAAAATCAACAACTCTTCTTAGGCCTGTCAGAAACCTGACATCTCAGGGCCAACAACTGTGCCAAAAATTGTAGTGACAGACAGGCAGATATAGAGAATCCCGTCTAATGGACAGAAACTTACGAGCAGAAACCTCTATAAGAAACAGTAGCAGGTTAGAAAAATCTAAACTCTTACTGAATTTCTGTAGGCTCAGGGTGGACAATTCTGAGAGCTAAAAACCACGGGAGAGCCCAGTTATGGGGAACCTGACATTTTTTTAAAATTTCAGCTCCAGGGCCTCTACCAGATTTCCACAGTGATGATCAGAAAAAAATCCCCTATTATGTCCAGTAGGGGGCAGAAAAAAGTAACCATTTTGAGATAAGTCAAAGATTTTGTTCTTAACAAGATCTGCCCCACTAAAATAAGTAAACAAAGAAATATAATTGATAAGAAAAGAAAGAAAATAACATCCTATAAAATGCTTAATTGAGAGAGAAAATCAATTAAATCAAAAGCTACCTCTTTGAAAAGGTCAATAAAATCAATAAACCTGTAGCCAGGCTAAATAAGAAAAAAGACAGGACACGTTACTAATATCAGAAAAAAGAGGAACATCACTACAGATTCCATGGAAATCAAATAGATAATAAAATAACAGTATGTTTTTGAAGATTCTATTGATATATTCTTTATTCAGAGATTCTTTCCTCAGCCATGCCCAGTCTACTATTGAGGCCATTAAATACTGGCTTTAGTTCTTAATAAAGAGTGTTTTTGATCTTTGGCATTTCTCTTTGTTGCTTTCTTAAAATTTCCATCTTCCCTGTGTCCTCCCCTTTTATGAATTCGAAAAGAGTTGTTGACTTTTATTCTACTCAGATTTCTACTTGTTGTTAATTAAGATGGAGTGGCAACTTTCAAGGTCCTTACATGCTGGACCAAAAACCAGAAATCCTGTTTTGGAATCTTTTACAAAACTAAACATACTCTCACCATACAATCTCTTTTCCTTGGTATTTACCCAAATTAGTTGAAAATGGATGGCCATACAAAAACCTACACACAGACATGTATAGCAGATTTATTCATAATTGCAAAAACTTGAAAGTAGCTAAGGTGCCCTTCAGTAGGTGAATGAATAAATAAACCGTGGTACATCCAGACAATGGACTACCATTCAGCAGTAAAAAAGAGCTCTCAAACCATGAAAAGACATGGAGAAACCTTACATGCATATTACAAAATCAAAGAAAATAATCTGAAAATGTTACACACTGCATAATTCCAACTACACGACATTCTGGAAAAGGCAGAACTGTGACGAGAGTGAAAAAAAGATCAGTGGTTGCCAGGGATCAGGAGGAAGAGAAACAGACAGGCGGAGCACAAAGGATTTTTAGGGCTGCGCAACTGCCCTGTATCAGCTTTAACAGTGGATGCATGTCATTAAACACTTGCCAGAGCCCACAGAACGTACATCACCAACAGTGAGCTCTAACAGAAGCTATGGACATTAGATGATAACACTGTGTCAGTGCAGGTTCATTGACTTTAATCAATGTGGCAAGGCTGTGCGTGAGGACGGGGGAGGGCATGTATAAGCACTCTCTGTACTTTTTGCTCAATTTTGCTGGAATCTACAACTGTTCTAAAAAAAAAATGAAGTCTATTACAAGAAAGAAATGACTAGGAGGGTGAAGCCAAGAGCCATGAAGGACTATTTACAGACTTTAAAACCTAACAATGTTGACTTGGCTCTCAAAATTTCTTGGGATCAGTTATCATTTCTTCTTTTCACTTTCTCCCTTTTGGAATGGAAAAGTCTGTAACCCTTGTCCTAGGCCTGTCCCACCACTGTATTTTGGGAGAAGATAACTTGTTTTCTAGTTTCACATATCCACAAATGGAGTAGAATTTTGTCTCAAGATAAATAGATTAGACCCAGAGTTACAACTATACCTGATGTAGATGAATGTATTTTGCATGAAGGAATGTGCATGAATTTTAGGGGGCTGCAGGACAAGCGGTGATACCCTGAACAATATCTCACTAAGGGGTCCACACCCTAATCCCCAGACCTCTGAATGTGATTGCATATGACTATAGAAAATTTCCAGATGTCACATAGTTAAAAATCTTGAGATTAGGAGAATATCCTGAACTATATGTATGGGCCTGATATAATAACAGCGGTCCTGTTGAGAGGGATGCAGGGGGGATCAGAACCACAGGGAAGGTCGTTTGATGACAGAAGCGGAGATTAGAGTGATGCATTATGAAGATGAGGTGACGGGGACTGTGGTGGTTAATTTTATATGTCAGCTTGGCTAGGCTATAATGTCCAGAGAATTGATCAAACGCTAGCTATTGCTGTCAAGGCATTCCTTAGATGTCATTAACAATTGTAACGGTAGACTTTGAGTGGAGCAGGTCACCCACCATAATTTAGGCAGGCCCTATCCAAATAATTGAAATCCTTGAGAGAGAAAAAAAAAAATAGCTGAAGTCTCCAAGTGAGAAGGAATCCTGCACCTAGACTGCCTTCAGACCCAAGAATGTAATAGAACTCTTCCCTGGGACTCCAGCCCTCTGACAATCTTGGACTTGCCACACTCCACAATTGCATGAGCTGATTCCATAAAATGAATCTCTCTCTCTCTCTCTCTTTCTGGAGAATTGGGATCACTTTCAAAAACAAACTGTCTGCATAGAAGCCCGTATTTCATGCCACTTACCACCAGCAACACAGTCCTCACTGCTGTCTGACTGGTGAGTGTTCTAGTTTTAGAGTTTTATTTACATGGTGTGATTTCCAATGTTATTTCTGCTATAAACCAACTTAGACTCATTTCCCCATAAAGCTGCATGTTAGAGCATTATGTCACTAAGAATTGTAACAATGGTAGATTGAGATTAGGTGCAGGTAAAAGGTTAAACTTTAGCTCCTGAGAGTTTTTTTTTTTTAAAGATTTTATTTATTTATTTTTAGAGAGAGGAGAAGGGAGGGAAAAAAAGAGGGAGAAACAGCAATGTATGGTTGCCTCTCACATGGCCCTCACTGGGGACCTGGCCCGCAACCCAGGCATGTGCCCCGACTGGGAATCGAACCGGGACCCTTTTTAAGGGTTAACATTTAAGTCAATAGGGACAACAGTAATTCTAAAGATGGTGATTGGGGTGGCTTTTATGTACAGCTTCAAAAGCTTTAAAAAATAAAGTGTCAAACTCAGGCAATTACACTTTAAAAATAAGATGGCTTCCATGAAAACATTTAAAAAGACCCTGCTCTCCTACAGCTGCAAGTTTGAGGTGCAGCATTTACTTAGAAAGGTAGCAATGAATTCTACATCCCGATTGGTCTCTTACGTCAAAGACAAGATGCTAATAGAAAAAGAATGACACTGGAGGCCTTCAAAGGGCATTTGATCATAAAAGTTTAGAACCTTGAACCCCTAGACTCTCTTGAGTCCTCAGGCCCAGCACCGAGTATTTTCCTCTTGTAGCAGCAAAGATGCCTCTCATTCCCTGGGATTCTTGCAATGGCACCAGAAGCAACTGCCTTGCAAGATCACATTTGTTTTACTAAGAAATAACCTACCCCCCTCTTTTTATTACCTCCACAATAATAAATACAGCCTGAGCAGGAAAATAAAGTCCCTTATCAGGAGGAGGTAGACAGGAGAGGGAGGGAGGAAGAAAAACAGGGAGGCAGGGAGGAAGGGAGTGAGGGAAAGCGAATGAATCATCAAGCAAATGGGATAAAATGCTAACAATAGACGAACATAGGTAAAATTTATATGAATGTTCATTTTGCTATTGCTATTTTTATTTTTGCAACTCTTAGGAAGTTTAAAATCACTTCCAAATATAAATTTTTAAGTGCGTATTTTCCAAACTGCACTTTAAAGAAATGAAGCCTTTCCTCAAGGGATCCCTAAATACTGCATCCCTAAGGAGAGCATGAGCTGGACAAATATTCTTTGAGTTTCAAATTTTAAGGGGGTTTAAAATCTTTTTAAGTTTACACTCGACATCTCCAAACACATTTCAGGAATAAGTCTTAGATGAGTAGCTTTTATATCTAATAAAACACTTTGTTATACATGCCAGAGCAAGAGGTTGTGAAATTGCTATGAGCTGGTTCAAAAGTAATCCCAGCCCTTGCTTGCATTCCAAACAAGCAACATCAAAAAGGGAGCCCAAGGAGCAAGTTGTTCTTTAAGTCATTGACTTCTTTGATCCTCAGAAATACCTGAATCTTAAGGGACAAAACAGTATCCATGAAATTGAATTTTCTAAAACCTTAAAAAGTAAGATTCTTTGTAAATGCCCCAAATGAATCACCCTCCTGACTTTAGCTAAAAATTATTAGGAAAATGTCTTGTTTTTTTTTTTTTTTTTTAGTTTATGATATATGGCAGGGAAAGCAAGTTTAAAAATATGTCTGAGATTGTTTTGTTGTTCCACTTGATGAAATATTTCACCACTTCTATAATGTAATAACCAAATTGCAAATGGTGAAATGTTTCAACTAATGTCATCATACTGGAAGCATTTAGGATGTGTTAGTCTTTATTTCTCCAATCTGATCTTCAAAGCTTTAACAACTTTTTGTCCTTTCTCTCATGTTATACATGCAACAGTTTAGGACTCAAAGGCTTAAAAAATTCAGGCCTTCATGTTAGGTGAGCTATAGTAGCAAATTAAGACTTCTAAGTTGTGCTAAAAATATCAAATGATTTCCTACCTGGTACAGATGAACTACATTTGTCCTACAGTCATATTTTCAATGCCTGAACCTATTTTAATCCACTAATTTCACCTGGAAATGAATCGTGGCCTAGACAGGTGAGGAAACTAGTCCAGAGCAGAGCTGGAATGAGTGTCCAGGCATCCTGTCTCACTTAAACATCGTATACACTACAGCTAGAAAACTGTTTCTGTTGACTTTGGGTTTACCCTTCTGGTGACTTCAACCTAAACACAAGGATGAGCTCCAATTTCTTGGATTAATGATAATTCTTGGATTATTGTCTATGTATTAGTTTTAACATGAAAGAAGATTATTCCCATATTAGATCAAACTGGTTGTGCAGAGTTCAAATCAGTTTTAACTTTTTGGTTGGTTAATGTTCAGCCTTAGCACAAATCTTTAACATGTATTGTTTTTGTTACTAACAATGGATTTTTGCTACTTCAAGAATGAAATCAATCACTTTTTAATTTATTACTATTACCCATCTAAGTAGTATTTGGAACTTGAACGCTCCTGTTTGTATAGATCCCTGCTTTAGGTTGACCCCAGCACAGAAAATGACATCAGAGAATGCACGTAGAGCAAGGCGGCAGAATGAGTTTCAGCATTCACCCTCAACACAAAAACACTGATTCTGACAACTATCCACACATGAAACTAACTTGGTGGGAACCCAAAAGTACAATGGAGAGGCCCAGAACCCTGTTAGAGGACAAATTTCAAGAATATATGCTTTAGAGAGGATAAGAAAAGGTTCATACTACCTGTCTCATTCCTCTTTCAAAGTGGCTCAGGGCCAAGAGAGAACTTTTTGGCCTGTGATTTCCTCGTGGGGGCAAGTGAGAACATAGTGAGTGCCTGGCCTCCCCAGCCATATGGGATACTGCCCACTTCTTTATTGCCCTCCTCAGAACATCTAGATGACCAGCATAGCTGAAGAGACCAGAGAAAAATGGTGGGATTCAGAACAGCCACAGTAAACTCAACAAAGAACGCAGTTTCTACTAACTGCCTAACAGATTCCAAGATACCTGTCCTCAAACCTCATAGGGCACATCACCTGAGAATTCCTCCAAAGTAGCCTATGTACAATCCCAGCACTCTGAGCCCTTGTCCTCCTGTAGTTTGTGCCCCAAATGCCACCTGCGGATGGCACACACAAGCCTTGGCAGATCATGTGTGAGCATAAACAGCCAGCCAGCCCAGCTCTCCTGGATTGGGAAAAGGTGCACATTTCAGGGCACCACACTAGAGAAAATTAATGGGAAACTGTCATAATTAGCCTGGCTTGACAGAGTTGAAAAAAGACATACAATCTTAATACTACCCTTCCAAAAGAAAGAAGAGGAATAGAGCAATCACATCTATAGAAAAGATCTGACTGGCCTGCAGAATGGCTAGGTGGGCTGACTAGCGAAGCGCTTTCTCTCCTGATGGTGGTCGGTGAAGACTGGTGAAGGCCGATGCTACTTCAGATGCAAAACCAATACTGTGGGACCTCAAGGAATATGGAAAAAACAAACAAACAAGGAAACATGACATCACCAAATGATCACAAAAAGCTAACCACTGCCCCCCAAATGGATATCTACAAATTGACTGACAAAAGGATTCAAAATAATGGTTTTTAAGTTAGCTCAGCAAGATACAAAGACAGATAAACAACTCAGCAAAACCAGGAAAGTAATACATGATCAAAAGCAGAAGTTTAACAAATAGATAGGGGTCATAAAAATAATCAAATTCTGGAGCTGATGTATACAATAAATGAAATTTTAAAATACAGTAGTGCCAACACTAGCCGCTATCAAGCAGAAAAAAAGTGTTAGTGAACTTGAAGGAGGTCATTTGGAATCATCAGTCAAACACGAAAAAAAAAAAAAAACAATGAGATTTTAAAAAGCTCATTGGATTTAGGGAATACCATAAATGGAAACAATATATGTATATGGGAGACCTAAAAGGAGAAGAGAGACAGAAAGAAGCAGAAAGCTTATGTGAGCAAATAATACCTGAAAATTTTCTAAATATTGGGAGAGATATGGGCATTCAGATGAACAAAGTTCAGAAGTTACCAGACAGGATCAACCCAAAGGACAAATTTTTCACAGGTCACAGACAAAGAAAGAATTTTGAAAGCAGCAGAAGAAATTCAACTCAACACATACAAGGCAAGCCCTTAAAGCTGTCTGGAGACTTCTTAGAAGAAGCCTTGCAAGCCAGGAGAGAGGGGATGACATGCTGGGGAGAAAAAATTCTGCAAACTGAGAAAACTATATCCAGCAAAAGGATCCTTCAAAATGCTAACAGGAACACTTCAAGTTGAAATAAAATGATACTACTTAGTAATGGAAAACATATAAAAGTATAAAACTGTCTGGAACAGGCAAGTATATAGTCAAATTAAGAATATTCTAATATTGCCCTGGTTGGTGTGGCTCAGTGGATTGAGTGCTGGCCTACCAACTTAGAGGTCACTGGTTCAATTCCCAGTCAGGGCACATGCCTTGGTTTTAGGCCTCCAGCTGGGGGCTCACGGGAACCAACCAATTGCTGTATCTCTCACACATGGATGTTTCTGTTTCTTTCTTTCTGTCTCCCTCCCCCTCTCTCTAAAAATAAATAAACAAATAAACAAATAAAGAGACTGCTCTAATACTATAATATTAGTACTGTTGAGAACCAGAAAATTAGGAAAGTCCCCTAGAAAGAAGAGACAGAATGTGTTTCCCAAAGATTGAGTGGACACCCTGCTGTGTGCTGATTATGGGCTATTCAGTTTTAAAATTTGCCCGCGCGCGTGCTAACTTTGTAGCCAGTAGCTAATAGCTAACCGCATAGCCAACCGCTAGCTTCGCTTTTGTTCAAAATGCTTGCTTGCTTGCTTGCTTTCGCCTGCGCGCGCATTCGCTTGCTCCTCCCGGGAGCCAACCTCTCTATAAAAACCCCAGCCTGTAAGCGCTGGGCGCGACTCCATTTTCAGCCTTCTGGGCATTGTGTCTGCTGACACGTTCGGGAGTTCGCCCCTGCACAGGTGAAACTTGGCCAATAAATTCCACCTTTTTAGCCTTGCAGTCTCTATTATTTGAGTTACGCGCGTCTAGCATACAACAAGTACACAAAATACTTTTAACTCTAGCATACAAGCTACAAGAGGAAAGTACTAAAAATAACCATAGCTATAATAATTTGTTATTGTACATGTAATATTTAAAGATATAAATTGCGACATCAATAATACAACATGTACGGGTGAAGTAAAACTATAGCATTCTGTAGGTGACTGAAATTGCTGTGAGCTTAAAATGAACAGTTATAACTATAAGATATTTTATGTAAGCTAATGCTAACCACAAAGAAAAAATCTATAGCAATACACAAAAGATAAGAGAAAGAAATCAAATTATACCACCAAATAAATTACAAAATCACAAGGAGGGCAGCAAGACAGGAAGAAAACAACGAAGGTACTAAAAAACAGTAAAAAAATATCAAAATGTTCATAGTAAAGTTTTACTTATCAATAATTACTTTAAATGTAAATAGGTTAAATTCTCCAATTAAAAGACATAGAATGGGTGAATGGAGTGAAAAAAGGTCCAATAATACGTTGTCTACAAGAGACTCATTTGGGCTTTAAGGGCACATACAGGCTGAAATGAAAGAGATGGAAAAGATAATCTATGCAAATGGTAACAAAAGAGAATAGAGGTCGCTATACTCATGTAAAATGAAATAGTCTTTAATTGAAGAACTGTGACAAGAGACAGATAAAATCATTATATAAGAGATCAATTCAGCAAAAAGAATATAATAATTGTAAATATATGTGCATTCAACTTTGGAGCACCTAAATACATAAGGCAAATATTAATGGATATAAAAGAAAAAATAGACAGCGAAACAATAATGGTAGGTGATTTAACTACCATAATTTCAATAAATGATATATTATCCACATGGAAAATCAATGAGGAAACAGAACGCTTGAATAACACTATAAGCCATAGGCATATAACAGACACATACAGAACATTCCAGTCAACAAATCATAATACACATTCTTCTCAAATGTGCTTGAATTTATCCTGGATTGATTCAGGATTGATCCTATGTTAGACCACAAAACAATACTTGACAAACTAAGAAGACTGAAATAATATTAAGTATATTTTTCTGACTATAATGGATGAAACCAGAAATCAATAACTAGAAGAAAATTTAAAAATTAAAAAATATTTGAAAGCTATACAATATACTCCTATATAATCAATGGATCAAAGAAGTCTTTGAGACAAATGAAAATGAGAACAGAACTTATCAAAACACATGGGATATAACAAAAGCAGTTCTGAGAGGGACTGTATAAGAATAAACGCCTACATAAGAAAAAAAAAATCTCAAATGAACAACCTAACTATATACCTCAAGGAACTAGAGAGAAAAGAATGAACTAAGCACAATGTTAGCAGAAAGAAAGGAAAACAGATTAAATTAGAAACCAATACAATAAAATTAGAAAAAAATTAGAAAATAACAAAACTAAGAGTTGTTTTTTTGAAAACATAAACAAAATTGACAAACTTTTAGCTAGTCTAACCAAGGAAAAGAGAGAAAAAAGGTAAAGAAAATAAAATTATAAATGAAAGAAGAGACATCACTACAGAAATTCAAAGAATTTTAATAAATGGCTATAAAAATTATATATCAACAAACTGGACAGTTTAGAAGAGATAGATAGATTCCTAGCAATATAAAATCTACTAAAACTGTTCAGATTTTCAGAAGAAATGGAAAATCTGAACAGTCCAATAATGAGTACGAGATTGAATCATTAATCATAAACCATTCAACAAAGAAAACCCTAGGACCAGACATTTCCATTTGTGAATTCTACAAAATATTTTAAAAAGGATTAAAACTAATTTTTCTCAAACTCTCCCAAAAATTGAAAAGGAAGTAAGGTGACACTTTAGAATGGAAAACTCGTGTTCTGAGAAATACCTGTGGGGAATTTTGAGGCCTAGGTTGATGTATTCTTCCTAAGAGAATTTATGTTTGCTTCTGTCTGGTGATCGGGGGCACTTTCAACCTGGGAGTTTTTAAAATAAAATTTCGAGCTTATGTTTCATTGGGACATACAGAGTTATATATAACTCAGTTACACGACCATATGAGATGCAACTTATGTTTGTGAATTTTCCAGGAATTTTTTTTCCTTCCTCAACACTCAAAGGATTAAAAAAGTAAATACTTTTTAATACTTCCTATCAGTTTCTGCTCATTAACTTTTCTTCCTTACTCATTCTTTCATTCAAGCTGTGATCATTTTTAACTGCAGCCTTATATTAATATTCCTGCTTCAGTTTTCACCTAAACAGTCCCAGTTCTTTATTTCATGTCTCATTCATTTCATTCAGACTTCAAACTGGCAGTAAAATATCTTTGGACAAAAGTTCCCTCTTGACCGTTCTTATCCCTCTTGATGAGTCCTACCTTGATTTTGGTTTGGGCCTTTGATTATGTCTTACTGTAATGCAAGCTTAACAAAAGTTCACATTTTAAAAATCATCATTTATGTGCTTTTATTGGGATGATTATTAAATGTTTAGTATTTAGCCATAAATAAAAGAACATGTTTTTTCTAGCCTGAGACTGAGAGCTAAACTGTTTATTGACCCAACAAAGATTTAATGTTTTTTTTTAACATCATATCTCAAACAATTCTTGGCACTGGCAATAGAGTGAATAAAAACAAGTCTCACACTTTATGATGTACAGTCTAAAGAAGGAGAAATGGGAAGGAAAGGAAAGAGGAAGGGAGGAAGTAAAGAAGGAGGGAAGGAAGTCAGTCTGGGGGTTTCCTGTTATGAATTATTTATCGAAGATCTAAGATCGAAGATCTTTATCTAGATCTTAGACTATTATGAACTTTGCAAGGACCCTGATGGGAGAAGGAAGGAAAGTAAAATGGTGAGGGACTTGACTATAGCAGCTTTCTTAGTATAGAAAAAAATGTTGAGAGAAAATGTCAGTGACAGAAGCAAAAATTTTAATAACTATTATTCACCTGAATAAAAACAAGCTTAAGGCCCTGGTTGGTGTGTTTCAGTGGATTGAATGCCGGCCTGTGAACCAAAAGGTTCCTGGTTTGATTCCCAGTGTAGGGCACATGCCTGGGTTTTGAGCCAGGTCCCCAGTAGGGGGTGCGTGAGGCAACCACACATTGATGTTTCTCTCGCTCTCTTTCTCCCTCCCTTCCCCTCTTTAAAAATAAGTAAATAAAATCTTTAAAAAAAAAACAACTTAAGCTTAAGAAGTTCCATTTCCTCATTTTACCAATGTGAAAAGACTAAGAAGATGATGTTATCCGTTATAGTTTTTTAACTCAGCTCCCAACAGTTTTTAACTTTCTGGGAAATAAAGGCTTTTATTTCTTCACCAGATAAATTCTATATCCCTACAAAATACTCACTCTTGGTAGATACTGAATTTTTTTAATTATGAAAATATCAGCAGTCTTGTTGATGATATGCTTAGATTATCATATTTTTCTGTGAGTTTTGTGGAGTGTAGTGCATTTCTTGAAGCTAACTTTCTATTACTTCACTACCCAAATACCTTAAATTAATTATTTATTAAAATGATATAATTAAATTACATATATTATTCCCCATATGTCTATTTTAATTTAGCTCTATTTTCACTAATTGGTTTAATAAAATTATCATTTGATTACATTTGTTGATTATAATTTAAGGTATAAATATATATAAAATATTATACTTAAAAGTTTACTTAATTTTAAACAGTCTTGATTCAGCAGAGTAGCCCATCATAGAAACGGTTTTATTTTTATAGAAAATTTTAAAAGATATAGAAATTCCGTATTTGTTTCAGGTGTACAGATTTGTGGTGAATCATGTATTTACAGAGTGTTCTGCTTGACACCTGAAACCAATGCAAAATAAAATTGAAAGGAGAAAAAAAGACTTGAGACGTCGGGGGGAGGAAAAAGATAAAAATCTCATTTTCATTCCACTAATGACATTCAACTTAATTATTGAACAACTAGTATTGAAAATACAAATATGTAAATTAGATAATGTGTCATACTCTCAGCAGTTAATGGTCTACTGAAGGTCACAGGTGATCATAATGCAGTGTAAGTACCATAATAATAATGTATAAAATCAACTGAGAATAAGGTTCAGGTGACTAGGTTATGGGTGGTATGGATAAGTCTCACAATGCTTCCTATTATATGTGATAATTGCATTCAGACTCTAAAAAATTAGTAATAAGTATGTATTTTCTTGGGTGTTTGGGAAGTAGACCATGAGGATGAGACAGGAAAGACACCAGCTATACATGACTTTGAATGACACACCAAGGAATTTTAAGTTTGTTCTCTGTAAAAATTTTGGTGAGTTTCAAAGCTATGTCAGGCAGAAAGGGTAATGTGCAAAGTCAGGAAGTTAGGAAGAAGTAGAAGCTTGAGGACCTCACGGAGTTCCATTGGAATAGCTGGGGAGGTTGTTAGGGAGCAGATGCCTGTGTGTGCGAGTCTTGAAGAACAAACAGGTATCGATTTCAAAAGGGTCTTGTATGACTTGCTAAGAGTGTAAAATTTGTCCTGCAGATATTGTGAGCCTATGAATAGTTTTACAAAGTGGGATTGAGAATAACAGTCATCACTTTTTAGCTGAGGCATGTGATGTACCAAGATATGCTCCCTCTGCCCATATGATTTCAGTGTGACTCTGATGGGCCATTTCCTACTCTTCCTGTGCTCGCTATCAAGACTATACCTCAAAGACACACCCACCCCCCATTTTGCTTTCTGTAAAGCCAAGAAAGCTGCTCTATCATGTTCAGGCACCGTCTCTTGGTATAGGGGAACTCATGCTGTTGAAGAAAACCCTCAACCAACAGAGCACAGGAGTGGGTAAATTCATGTTCCCAGGATTTTCATTCACTCTAGGGGCAATTCTGAGGTGCAGTCAGAATAGTTTCTTATACAGGGTCAGAGGAATTATGCCCTGATTTCCCACAGTGATAACTGGCTTTTGTCTCTTCTCTGTCTCACTTTTTCCACTTCATTGCTTTTGATTCCTGGGATGACGGATGCTTGCCTTAGGTTTGCTTTGGGGAAAACTAAAACTGAGGAAGCTGACCATGGAAATGACCTTAGGAATTTGATTCTCAGGATGAAATTTGAAGTTAGGTCACTCACCAGTGCAATGGCCATGATAATGTTGGAGTTAAGATGGTGGTAATTACTTCTCACATTCTAAGAACCTGTGGTGGATTGGCATATCAGAGAAGCACTGACATATGCAACGACTCTGGCACTTAAGAGATATGAGGGCAATAGTGATTTTGATTATATGGAGTAAGCCGAGTTTTGACCATTTCTCAATAACCCTTTAAGAAAGAGAAAGACATGATCGAGTCAGCCAATGAGGAACCAGGGGAAGACCGTGAAAGCTGAGAGGCCTCCACAACAGCATTTAGAGATACTCTCATTTCTTGATGACAAAAAGTAGATTGATTTTAAAATCAGGCCCAGAATTTACTAGGGAGACATAACTGCAAATGACACTAAACGTGAAACTGTAACAAGTCTCCTACACTAAAGTTAAGGTCAGGATAGAGAAGTTGTACCTTGAGACCTGGGAATACCGCATCCCAGGAAGAACTGCGAAGGTTAATGTCACCATCAAAGATATAAAGTATGCTGGGGTAGGGGTCCCTCATGCAGTTCATCTGCACAACGCCAACAAAATCAGATGGATCATGGCAAATGGCAGAAATAGGGTTACCCCCACCACCTGGCAGGGTCCATTCCAGCTATAGCACCCATGGAGACAGCCTTACTGAAAAGAATCAAGATAGTCTCTGACACTTGTTTTGCGGCTGTTTGATTGAGAGAATGTGCTTGTCTCAATCTACAGTAAAGAAAAAAAATGATATTTTTTTTTTCATGAACTAGAGAGCACTATATTTATTGTTTGGCCCCAGAACTATGTTAGTTTTCCTAATCTCCATCACAATAGTTGGCAGGGACCGTGATCATCTTAAAATTTTCACAAAATTATGCTAGTCTACTATATTGATTCACCATGCTAATTGAATTTGGTAAGAAGAAATTTTTAAACACTTCTGTAATTTTTATGACTTCAAAAATTACAAAATACTACAGCTTCAAAAAATTAATTGCATTTCTTACATTTATGCAACTCTTTAAATTTGTGTAATGTTGGTGTACCTTGAGAAGTAAGTGTTTTTCCTAAATTTCTAAACATTTATTCTAGACCTATTACTGAACAAACTACAAATTCTCTATTAATTTGCAAATGCCTTCACAAATATGTTAAATTAATATGTAGTCAATTATTTACCTATTTTCTATTTTGCACGTCTATTTTATCCAGTACTATATGTTTTTTAAGATTTTATTTATTTATTTTTTAGAGAGTGAAAGGGAAGGAGAAAGAGAAGGAGATAAATATTAATGTGGGGTAGCTTCTTGCACCCCCCTACTGGGGACCCGGCCCGAAACCCAGGCATGTGTCCTGACTGAGAATCGAACCACTTATCCTTTGGTTCACAGGCCAGCACTCAATTCACTGAGCCACACCAGCCAGAGCCAGTACTATATATTTTAATTTATAAAAACATATTTGAATTTATGTTCCTTGTTTTAATATCCATTGACATTCTTAGGTTTATATTTCTTGATGATATCTATAGTTTCATTGTACAGTTTAAAGAAAAATCATGATAGACTTAATGGTGAAATTACATCAACTGTGTGAATTAATTTGGAAAATAGAGAGCTTAATAATAATTATACTTTATAATACAACTTTCTGCACCAATTTTATACATTCCATAAATTTTATGTAAATTATGCATATTTTTCATTGGGTTAATCACTAAACATTTTGTATTAGTCTCTCTATAAATACAGTCTACCATAACGAATAATATATTTTTGTTAAGAAATCTCAATAAATAAGGCACACCAGGAAATAAAGCCTGGAAAAAATGTATTGCACTTTATATGTAAATTTGAGCTTTATAAACATAGATCTATAGCAGTGAGTGTCCTTGACATCACATAGCGTAGCAATGGGAAAGTGACAGTGTTTATTTAGTCTGGATAGATGACAAGCTACAAGTTCCTTCCACTAGCAAGTTTATCATGTGAACAGAATAGATATATTTGTGGTCTTGAGAAATACAATTGCACCACAAACAGAAATCTCAAGGTAACAGAATTTGAAAAGTATTATAGTAAATTCAGTTAAAGATAGTATAAGCTGCCCTAGAAGGTATTGAGTAAGTTCCTTGCCCTTGCAGTTGTGCAAAAGGACACTGAAATCACTTGGAAGGGTATTTGTGAAACAGATTTAGTGATATTTTTAATTTCCTCCAATTGTAAGTCATTGATATTGTGGAATTTATGGTGTAGAGAACATCACTTTGATGTTCACCTAATTCCACACACAAAATTTATGGTCTTAAAAAAATATGGTAGTTCATCATCCCCCTGACTGCAAAGCTTCAACTCTAGTTCAGTAGGCATTTTGTTGGCATTCGTAAAATTGCACCTGTAATGTAGGATATCCTTTGAGGACACAGCCTTTATTTAAATTCTTTTAGGGTTCATTTTAAAGCTAATGGTTTCAGCTGATGTTTTGGATTTGATTCACATTGTTAAACGCTTTAATATAATTTGGAAAAGCCAACTTTACATTCCTTTGCTTGTGAGTAGAATAAATCCTCCAAGACAAAAACCAAGTAGGATGACTTACCTAACTCAGCTTTTGTGCCTTTATTTGTTGAGGAAGTTGAAAGTGCCATGAGATTGATTAAATCAAATAAATAGCTTGGGGCTGACACTTTGGGCGATTTGCTCATTTCCCTTTGTTTAGTCCCCCTTCTGAGCACTGCCAAGACTGTTGCCATGCAGACAAACAGGACCGTTTGCTGGTAAATTATCACTTTTTGGAAACTGAGCTAACACTAGTTCCTCATTTGAAAAAAAAAAAAGTTAAGTCTAAGGTAAATACTTAACAGCTCACTCCTGTTTGTGTTTCGGTTGGGTGGTTTAAATGGTTCATAAATTTTGTTTTACTGACATACAAAAACAGCTGATTCTCTTAGCCTCTGACTTAAAACTGATAACTTCTTTTGAGTACAAGTAGTACAATTTTTTAATCTCTTGGTACAGAATTTAAGATTTTAACAATTACCATTAACCCATACATTTCCAAGCATTTCTGTGGGTGGCACAGTGAGTAAAACAAAACACATATCAGCTTTGTTCAGTAAAATTCAAACATTTGTCAAGGAACATGTATGAAGGACCTATGGATAAAGACAATGGGGGGTGGTCTGGGAGGATTGAATATGGGAGGTGGGGATTGGTAGGCGGGGGAGAGTAGTTGGGGGTACATGGGAACAACTGTAATTGAACAATAATAAAAAATTAAACCGTTTGTTGAGATCCAAATTTACTCTAACCAGTGTTAGCTTCTGGGAAAAAGAATAAACCTAGTTTCTTGCATAAAATTGCTTATAAAGTAATGGGTAGTAAAAGAAAGAAGCACAATTCATTATCAATTCAAAACAAAACCTAAGTGGTGCAAAAAAGGGATTAAATGATATAAGGTTTCCCTCTGAGAATGAACACCTTTCATTAGGAAAGATTCTATGAGCTGAGAAGGTCAACAAGGTTTGAACCAGAGTGGGGAAATGAGGAAGAGGAAGCAAGGCCCAATAGAGATAAGTAACATTCGTTCTAAGTGAATCAAATGTACTAATGAATTTTAAAAGTCATATGCTTTAGCTACTGTGAGGTGAATATTGCCCTTTACAGCAATTATTTTTATAACTAAATTAGGTCATCCATAAAGGCTTGATTTTTCGGGACACTGGAAGCACACATCACTACATAAATCTCCAGAGAAGCCTGACCTGATACTGCCTATAATTGAGATATTCTAGCTTCCTTCAGGGAGTAAATCAGTTGATTTTCAACTATTTTATTCACCTCTAATTTAAGTGTCCTCTTTCTAAATGGTAATTTGACTCAGAATATCTCTGAAATGTCTGAGACATTTAGTAATTCCTCAAGGAGCTGTTACACCTGTGAGTCATGATGAATTCAGAAGATAGAACAAGTTAATGACTTTTGGAAAAAAATGTTATTTGAGGTGGTAGGATTCGCTTCCAGGAAATCACTTAGCATAAAATCTAAAGGTCAGGAGGATGGAAAATAGCAACATGATTGCCTAACATCATTTCCTTTAGTGACAAACGAAGGGAAATTTCTGAGTACATGTAAGAGGTGCTTTTACAAACTAACACCAGAAGGGCAGGATGATATTGTTAAAGGAGGACTGGGAGTGGAAGTGGGAGGTCGGAAGTCAGTGCTGGTTTTGACACACATTTCCTGTCTGACTCTAATTGTATCGCTTCTCCTGGGGCTTTAGCTTTCTCCTGCACCCATCCAGTGAAAGGATTGGAGAAGACCAACTCTAAGGTCACTTCAAGTTCTAATAGTATTATCTCACCTTATCATGCATTTGATCCTTTCAGAATTTTAATAGTGAGATTTAAGATTGAAGCCTGATTTGAGTTTATAGGCTTGAAAAGTCTGGAAGCTACTCTAGTATTGAATTGTGCAAATCCAGATCACAATTAGAGTTACATTAGAAATGAAGCTGAGGATAGTAGAAATAAATTACAGACTGCCTTCCCCCAAAATTTCTTGGGTAGTTATTATCATCACCTACCTTTTCTTCTAATGGGTTAAAAAGATGAACTTTGATTGATCTTAGATATATAGTAGAGCTTGTCTGAGTTTTTAACCAAATTTCAGTGTCTAAGAATCTAGTGTTGAAAAAAAATAGGCTATATTAATAAGTAACATACTTTGAGGTTTTGAATTGAAATTGAGGCTCTGTTTGAAAGTCTTGAGCTAGTAGCTATGTTTACAAAATCATAGGCCCAGAAGTGGATACTGGGAGATTAACTGAACAAAGACTATGAAGTTGAAGAAGAACCGAGTAAATAATTGTTCTGATTGTAATGATAACAATTAGGTTGATAACAATGGCATCCCAGGATATTGAGTCAGCACCTAGAAATGTCAGGTTTAGGTAAAGTTTTCTAAAATATCTGGCTGAAAAATAAAAATAAAATATATGGCTGACATACTCATTTTATAGATGGGAAAACTGATGCCCCCACAGAAATTTGTGTGTGTGTGTGTGTGTGTATAATTGCCCAAAAAGCTCATTTTTTTCTGTAAGATGGCTCTAGTTAATAGTTAGTTGTCTTTAACTTAATTCAAAACAATTTTGTTAGATTGTATTGTGACAGTTGTCACAACAGAGAGCATTAAAAAAACTTACCAAAATTGATGAATTTTTGTGTAGCCATTTTAATATTGAAGATGGAGGGAAATATGCGAAATTTTTGGCATGTTATGTTTTATTATTTCAAGAAAGGTAAAAATGCAACTGAAACACACACACACACACACACAAAAGATATGTGCTGTGTATGGAGAAGGTGTGGTGACTGGTTGAATGAGTTGAAAATGGTTTTGTGAAGTTTCGTGCTGGCGATTTCTCGCTGGATGATGCTCCATGGTCAGGTAGACCAGTTGAAGTTGATAGCGAACAAAAAGAGACATTAACTGAGAACAATCAATATTATGTCATGCAGGACATAGCGGCATACTCAAAATATCCAAATCAATAAAATTACTAGTGAAAGTGAAAAATGTATCTTTTATTTTAAAGAAAAATACCAGATGAACTTTAAATGCTCAACCCATATATGTATATATATACAAGGTCCGGCAGAAGTAACGCCATTGAGTGTGGTTGGTAGGGTACATGAATATCTCGCATCAGATAGACAGCAATTTTAACATTTCACCTAAAATGTCATATGGTGTGCTCAAGTGTGATATTGTTATGTTACAGAATTACATGCTTATGATTTTATAATAAAATAATTTGTAATAAAAAGGGGTGTTATTTGTACTGGACCTTTTATATATGTATTTATTTCTGAAAGAGAAAAAAGAGTGCTTTTAAAAATATATCACATAGAGTCAAGAAGAATAAGAATTAAAGTAGATCATCTTTTGTAGTAAAATAAATTAAGGCCACATTATGCCATGTGGCATAGCTGTCACAAGGAATTATATAGAGCTGTCTAGGACAGACTGCCTTCCCCCCAAATTTCTTGGGTAGTTATTATCATCACCTACCTTTTCTTCTAATGGGTTAAAAATGTGAACTTTGATTGATCTTAGATATGTAGTAGAGCTTGTCTGAGTTTTTAACCAAATTTCAGTAACATTTTATAAATTTTAATCTCAGAAATATCAAAGGTATGAAAATAGTCAAAGTACACTATTAGTCACAATTGAAGGTGACAAGATATCAGCTGCTTATATATGTATATTAAATAAAAATGACTGCAAAGATAAGGACCCAAATCAGGTATGTTTAGCCTTAGATAATGAAAAATTATATATTATATGTATGTATATATACATACATATGATTTCTTCCTTTGAAAATTGACTTCAGGGAGGACTTCTGGTCAAGATGACAGCATAGGCAGATAAGGCTCACCTCTTCACACAACCACATCAAAATTACAACTAAAATATAGAACAATCATCACTTATGACTGTCAGAAATCAAGTTGAATGGAAGCCTGACAACTACAGCATTAAAAAAACCACATCCATCCAGACTGGTAGGAGGGGTACAGACACAAAACAGTTTGGTGCCATATCCAACCCAACACCTCCAACCCAGAGTTCCAGTGCCAGGAAGATAAGTCCCCATAACTTCTGGCTGCAAAAACTAGCAGAGACTGAGTCAATGGAAGAAACTTATGGAGCCCTAAGAAGGTCCTCTTAAAGAACCCACACACAGACTCACCTATGCAGACTCATTTCCTTTGAGCTCCAGCACTGGGGTAGCAGCTTGAAATGCACCAGTGCCATAAAGGGAGGAACTGAAGTGTCTGGCAATAAGGCAAGCAGAGGCCATTGTCCCTTTTCTAAACCCTCTCCACATAGAACCTAAAGCCAGCAAGCTGATGCCATATCTGAGACTCCATCAACCTAGCTAACACTGTTTGAGCTGCCGTGGAGATCCCCAGAGACTGTACCCCACTCAACATACAGGCCCACCAAAGCTCCTTTTCCATATGAATGGCTTGTCTCTGCTCATGTTTCACAATTTCCTAAATCCTCTCAAATAAGCAACAGCTGGCTTCAGTGAGTCCCAGTCCCAGTACTAGCAGCAAGCAGGCCTAGATTCACAGCTTGGCTCTGCCTGGGAATCTCTGAGTCCAGCACAAGTAACAGCCACCTTAGGTTGCTTTATAGCTCAGGCAGGGTGGTACAGGCCAAAATACAGGTAGGGGCTGACTTTGGCCTGCATGACCTCAGAAACCCCAGGATCAGTCCATCCAGTGGACAGCTGTAGAATGTCAGGGCACCACCACCCTACTCCTGCAAAGCTGATCCTCCACAGATGATGGAGATTGGTGGTAAGTGGTCAAACCAATCCTTACAGCTGACTGGCCTAGGAAAATCCTTCTCATTGTTTTTTTAACAACAACCAAGGCTCAACTACAAGAGGAGGTTGTACTCAGCCCCCACAAAGGGCATACCTTGAGTACCCAGCTTGGGTGATAGGGCAGGCTGTGCCACTGAACCCTATAGGACACCTACAATGTTAGGCCACACTACCAAGACATGGAGTCAAAGCAGCTAATGCATTTTTATGTCAAAATGCATACCTAATACATAGAAACAAACATAGAGATGCTGCCAAAATGAGCAGACAAAGAAACATGGCCCAAATGAAAGAACATATCAAACTGCAGAACACGAGATAAACAAAATAGAGATAAGCAATCTATCAGATGCAGAGTTCGAACATTGTTTATAAGGATACTCAAGGAACTTAGTGAGGACCTCAACAGCATGAAAAATATTCAGTCAGAAACAAAGGATACGCTAATTGAAATAAAGAAAAATTGACAGGGAAACAACAGTAGAGTGGATGAAGTCGAGAATCAAATCAATGATTTGGAACATAAGGAAGCAAAAAACAAAACCAAACCATCAGAACAAGAAGAAAAAAGTATCCAAAAAAATGAGGATAATATAAGAAGCCTCTGAGACAACTTCAAGAGGTCCAACATTCTCATCATTGGGGTGCCAGAAGGAGAAAAGAAGGAGCAAGAAATTGGAAATCTATTTGAAAAATAATGAAACAAAGCTTCCCTAATTTGGTGAAGGAAATGGACACGCAAGTCCAGGAAGCACAGAGAGTCCCAAACAAGATGGAGGTAAAGAGACCCACTGTAAGATACATCATAATTAAAATGCCAAAGGTTAAATAAAGAAAAACTCTTAAAAGCAGCAAGAGAAAAGCAGAGAGTTACCTACAGGGGAGTTCCCATAAGACTGTCAGTTGATTTGTTAAATGAAACCTTGCAAGGTAGAAGGTATTTGCAAGAAATATTTAAAGTCATGAAAAGCAGGGACCTACAGCCAAGATTGTTCTACCCAGCAAAGCTATCATTTATAATCAAAGGGCAGATAAAGACCTTTCCAGACAAGAAAAAACTAAAGGAGTTCATCATCACCAAATCATTATTATATGAAATGTTAAAGGGACTTATTTAAGAAAAAGAAGATAAGAACTATAAACAATAAAATGGCAAAAAATACATATTTATCAACAATCGAGTCTAAAAAGCAGACTAAACAAAGAAGAAGAACAGAGACAGAGTCATGGATACAGAGAGAATTTTGATGATTCAGTCAGGAGGAGGATGTGGGGGAATGGGTGAAGAGGTGAGGGGATTAAGGAGTACAAATAGGTAATTACAGAATAACCATGGGGATGTAAAGTACACTGTGGGAAATGGGGTAGCCAAAGAACTTATCTGCATTAACCATGAACATGGACAATGGTGTAGGGACCGCCTGAGGGGGTGGGGGATGCTGGGTGGAGAGAGGCAAAGGAAGAAAAACCAGGACAACTATGATAGAATAATGAATAAAATATAATTAAAATGCATAACATTAACTTTATATTATAAATTTACTCTGAAAGTGTAGTTTTCTGAAAATATAGTGTGTGTGTGTGTGTTGAAAAAAATAAAGAAGTCACATTGTTCTCTTAGATGAGCTACTTTTTCAGTAGGTGCCCATTGGGTTTCAGTGTTGAATTCCATGTGGTCTTCTAGTACCTCGGTCCAGTCTCTCTCAGGAGATTTTTAGTTTGTTCACTAGACAGACTAACAAAAATGTCAGGAGGAAGCTTGTCCACAGATACACAGATCTGACAAATGTAAAAGGTCTAGGAAAACATTTAGCTGCAGAGAAAAATCAGAGAATCTAGTCTTTGATTTTAAGATTATTTAGGAGAAATATTTGTCTTCCTGGTTTAAAATTAAATACATGTAAATTTACTGTAAACTGTGAAGTGTTAGGTAAATTCCAAGGATGTTGTTAATACATGAGCTCTTCTAAAGTTATTTGTGTTTTAGAAAGAAGTTCCTGCAGTTGTAATAACCTTACTTCATTTTTAAAGTTGGACTTTGACTTGTATCCTTGAAAATTGAACTTTATTCTAAGGAATGAAAAAATACTAATTTTATAGAGGTAATTCAGGAAAGATTCACAAATGTATTGTTGAGGATTGGTCTACAGGCTGATTAGGACTTTACCAGGCACACATAAATGAGGAAAACCTTCCCCTAGAAAGCAGTAGCATGTGGCAAGACAGAATGTTTAAGAACCTGATATATTCAAAATACAGCGGGGAGAGAGGTTACAGAGGAGCCTGGGGATATAGGTTACTGTAAGAAGAATAAAATAGGCTCCTTTGCTGAGTGTTCAAATTGTCTTGTTGGTAATGGTGTGGAGTTAAAATAGGTTTTTAAGCATAGGAAAGGGAGGTCTACTCTGATCCTTAGGAAGAGAGTTTGAGAGAAAATGCAGAAAACAGAGTGAGGATAAAGGTAGCTGAGTTCAATATAATGTTCTTTTTCAGAAGTCCAGATGAGAAATGATTTTCTTTAAGTAAATCATTGAAAGAGTAGAGATGAACAGAATTCCTTAAATATAATCAGCCAGATTCTATGTTTTTTGGCACAAATCTCTTTGGATTTGGATATAGAGACTAAAGAGAAAGAAAATGACCTTGAATTTTCTAGTTTGGGAAAGAGTAGGATTATACACCATTACTCAAGATCAGGGAAACTTGATTAATGATTGTCAACAATCAAATTTGTACAACTACATTGCCTGCTTTTAATTTATTATTCCTGTTATACACAAGGTACTAACAGACTTGTAAAGATGTAGGTATTTCTATATTGTAGGAGACTTTTAAAAATATGTTTTTTGGTTTTAGAGAGGAAGGAAGGGAGGAAGGGGGAGAGAGAGAGAGACATTAATTTGTTGCCTCCCATATGCACCCTGACGCTGAATCGAACCCACAACCTAGGTATGTGCCCTGACCAGGAGTCAAATCCTCAAACTTTTTGTCTAAGGGACAACATTCCAACCAAGTGAGCCTCACCAGTCAGGGCTGCTCCAGCAGATTTTTAATTCACTTAGGGAGATGAATATGGATATGGTGACACTGAAGAAATGCAATGAGAATTATGAGATCAGTATAAAGGACTATGTAGTGCCCCGGAGAAGGGCATTGATTCTGATGCTCATGCATTGGGTCTGTGTCTCTGCAATTAAGTTGTGAGATCCTTGAGGTCAGGAGCTGGGTGTTACTCATCTTTGAATTTGTGAACCTAGCACAGTGTCTGACCCATAGTTGACATTCAAAAAATGTTTATTAATTTGAATTGGTAATAAATATATGTGTATAATAAATAAATGTGTATTATTTAGAATTCATTATAAAGACAAGCTTGATTTATATAAAATTTCAGTAAAGAGTACTTGTTTATTGATACATATGATAAGGGGTTAATATCCAAAATTTATAAAGTACTTATGAAACTCAACACCAAAAAACAAACAACTCGATTAAAAATTGGGCAAAGGAACTGAACAGACACTATTCCAAAGAGGACATACAGATGACCAATAAACATATGAAAAGATGCTCAAGACACTAATCATCAGAGAAACATTAATTAAAACCACAATGAGATATCTCACACCAGTCAGAATGGCTATCATCAATATATCAACAAACAACTGGTGCTGGGGAGGATGTGGAGAAAGGGGAACACTTTTGCACTGTTGGTGGGAATGCAGACTGGTGCAGCTACTGTGGAAAGCAGTATGGAGATACCTCAAACAATTAAAAATGGATCTGCCATTTGACCCAGTTATCCCACTTCTGGGAATATATCCAAAGAAACCCAAAACACTAATTCAAAAGAACATAAGCACCCCTATGTTTATTACAGCATTATTTATAATCGCCAAGATATGGAAGCAGCCCAAATGACCATCAAACTAAGTGAAATAAGCCAGTCAGAGAAAGACAAATACCATATGATTTCACTCATATGTGAAATCTAATGAACACACTGAACTGACAAGGAAAATGGGGACAGACTCATAGATGGAGAGCAGGATGACAGCTAGTGGGGTGGTGGGGAGGCTGGGGGTAGAGGGATTGAGCAAAAAGAAAAAGATCTCATGGACAAGGACAATGGTGTGGTGATTGCTGGGGGAGGCAGGTGTAAGGGGACTAAATGGTAATGGAAAAATATAATTAAGATTAAATAAAAAACAAAAAACAAAACAAAAAGAAAGTTGAAAAAAGAGTAATTGTTTATCTCAATTAGTTTTGTTATAGTCTAGTAAAGAAACAAGATGAATGAAAACTAACTCTGTTTCAAAAGAATATGGATACAAACGTTTATGCATGAACAAAAATAATTCAGAAGAAATCTGTTTTGTGCATGGGTATATCTGTGACATGAAGAGTTGCTTTAACTGGGTACATACATCTCTTGGGCCTTACCTCAAACATTTTGATTCAGAATTTTGGGGGTCAGGGTTCTTTCCCCATTTTCATTTTTCACAGGTTATCCTGATATATGTTATCTAATTGAAAGCTAGTGTCCAATGTAATAACTTTTTAGGTTAGACACAGTCACTTTCCTATTAAAACAAAACAAGAACATAAGATTCACTATCTTGACTTACCTGGCCAGGTACTGCCTAGACTATGTCTCCTAAAGTTCTGATGGTTCTCCCTCTGGTTAATTCTAGACAAGCAATCACATACTTAGTTTTTCATATAAAGGCAAACTCCCCACCTTCTCATGACATCTCTAATTTTTAAGTTTTAGTTATCTCCCATGAAAAATACTCTAAAGAACTTGATGAGACCAGAACATTTTATTTTTTAAAATGGCATACCCTGATACTTTGCTTACCAGTCCAGCTGAACTGCTTTCCTTTTGTATCCGTAAGTTAATAGACTTACATTTTTTCTGCTCTTATTTTCTGAGCTGAGTCATGGTTCATAAACGTATACCACCGACCCCAGTGTGTGTGCCTGTCAATTTTGCTTAATCCTGTGAAAGCACCTCTACTGGAAGCTACTTTAATTTCAAAACTGCGAATATTTTACTTAATGCTGCACAATCACCCATTCAAGGACCAACACCTAGAAGAGTTTCTGTGCCTCCCTCACATCCTTAGTTTATTTTCTGCAAAGTGTCATTATTATCATTATACTTTGAACTTGAAAATATTTAGTAACGTTTAAAATTTTAAACACGTTTGTTTAACAATCTTAAAGTTCTGTTAGGCAGCTATTATTACCCCTAACTTACACGTGGGGAACTAAGGGTAAATGATGACGTGTGACTTGCCCATGTGACTGGTATACAGACTTAAGTGCATTTATTAAGGGGAACTTACCCAAAGCAAATAAAATTGTACGGTGGGAAAACAAGTAAACAGCATCCAACAAAATCGCCTACTTCAACCTAGTTAACTGACTGACATCATAGCTGCAAAGACCATTTATTGCAGTCACCATATATCTCCCGAGACTCTAGAGCTCTTTACAACACAAAAGGCTATTTCAACCTTAGATTGTTTTCTTTATGAGCTTGACGTTGGTATTCCAGGGTAAGGAACTCTTAGATAGCAAACTAATATCCTGGAATGAAAGAGAAATACAGAGTTGGGACAGAAGATAGATGTAAGAGTGCAAAATTTGCATCTTGAGGAATCACAGTATGTTATTGTTGGAATAGACTATTACACAGATATTATGTACTCAAGGTCACACAGAAAACTGTCAACAGTGCATCGACTTCTAATCAGATCTCGAGAGTGAGTATAATTCTCCTTCTACTGTAACACAATATAATATAGTGCTCTTTCTACTCTTCTGGTATATAATTGAGATCCCCGAACTCAAGAGTTGGATTAAAAATACCCTTGCTCAGTGCAAGCTGAAATCAGAAACTGAACCCTCACAGGATAAACAGTATTAGAATCAGAAATTTTTCAGCTATATGAATCTAGCAGGGCAAGTTTCTCATTTCTAGTTTCATGAGAGAAGTCATCCAAAAAATACTAGTTCTTCACTGTATGATTACTAGAGCAAATACATCATATTGAAAATGCCAGTGCTCAAACACAGGGTCTTCAGGAGAAAAAAAAACTGCTAGTGATTTTGCAAATACTAAGCTTGTGTTAGCTAGCAATCATTTCAGTTACTGTATCCATCATCATATTTACATTTCTATAATTAGTTGCAACTACTTGCATGAAGTTGGGTCTCTAGTTCAATGAAGTTATTATCAGTCAGTAAATGATAAGGTTGAATTCCACTGATATGTTTAGAAAGCATTCATTTTAAAAGAATACCTTTCTAAAGGAGCTCTAATCTCAATCCATCAACAAGTACTGAACACCAATTTTTGGCAAGGAAAAGAAACCACGAAAGGTGGAATTCATGGACCTCACCCTTAAACAGTTTACAATAAAGTTGAAGAAAGTGGCATAATAATATAGAACCCAACAAATAAAAATATACGACAATAGAGAAAAATATGTGATAGTTCAGTCAAATTGTATGAACTGTCAGAGCTTAGAAAAAGAGGAGGTCGCTGTTAGCCAAGGAGAGAAAGAGTATGAGAACATATCATTTTCTTTAGTAAAATTAAAGTTCACTGCATATAGTAATATTTTATCTGTAAGAATGAATTCTAAGCTTAAGCAGAACTTGAACTGGGCATCTGACTCTTAGTTTAATTTCATTTCCTATAACACTTAAGATCCCATTAGTCATAAATTTAGCAAAACTTTTAGGATCTTATTCTTGCAAAAAAATCTATTTCCATCTTTGCTTTTTGCTTATTGCCACCTTATGTCTACAGAAGTTAATTATCTTCCCTTTAGTATATTACACCTTGCTTACAGAGAATATTTGGGGACCACAATATATTTGAATTAAAATGCGGGCTCACTGTCACTAGTTCCTGTCACACCATCATTTTCTAACCCAGAAGTACAAGAAGCTGAATGCTTTAAAGTTGGTATTACCTGCCAAAGAAGGCATGCTCTCCTCATTGTTCAGACATTGGTTCAAACATTTGCTTCTTCTCACTGAAGGGTACAGCTTTCAGCAATAGTTCACTCTTACTAATTACAAAGGTTTATTTAGGAAAGAAACTCAACACTTACATTGGGTAGGAGATCTCCCTTGGGTCATTCTATAGTCAAAGTTACTGGAGTCATGATGGAGAGATCCCTAATGATTCCCGAATAATCCCTGGAGAAGTTATTCTGGTGTTCTGAGTTGGTAGGTCACTTAAGTAGACAGTGTCAGCTTTACCACCAGAAAGTAAAAATTTTAAGGGCTAAAATTATCTCTATGTACTCTGCTCCCACCACATACAACAAAGCCACAGGGCTTTACACTAAGCACACCAATTGTGCTTGAGAGGCAGACGAGTAAAATACAGCAGGAGCAGAGACTTTGAAGTCAAGGCTTATCATCGCTACTAACCAGCCATAAATCTCTGAGTGATTAACTGCGGAAAGAGGCAGAAGCAGTGCAATGCCATGGTAA
>PVJI01018681.1:0-32787 GCA_004026765.1 Micronycteris hirsuta | reverse complement strand
TTTTTTTTTTTTTAAGAAAAATATACAGGGAACCAACAGTAATGGGAAGGAAACCAGGACTCAAATTAACAGTTTGGAACAGAAGGAAGAAATAAACATTCAACCAGAATGTAGTGAAGAAGCAAGAATTCAAAAAAATGAGGAGAGGCTTAGGAACCTCCAGGACATCTTTAAACATCCCAACATCTGAATCATAGGGGTGTCAGAAAGAGAAGAGGAGGAGCAAGAAATTGAAAGCTTATTTGAAAAAATAATGAAGGAGAACTTCCCCAATCTGGCAAAGGAAATAGACTTCCAGGAAGTCCAGGAAGCTCAGAGAGTCCCAAAGAAGTTGGACCCAAGGAAGCACATACCAAGACACCTCATAATTAAAGATAAGGAGAGAATCTTAAAGGCAGCAAGAGGAAAGGAGACAGTTACCTACAAAGGAGTTCCCTTAAGACTATTAGCTAATTTCTCAAAAGAAGCTTTGCAGGCAAGAAGGGACTGGAAAGAAGTATTCAAAGTCATGAAAAGCAAGGATCTCCATCCAAGATTACTCTATCCAGCAAAGCCATCATTTAGAGTGGAAGGGCAGATAAAGTGCTTCCCAGATAAGGCCAAGTTAAAAGAGTTCATCATCACCAAGCCCTTATTATATGAAACGTTAAAGGGACTTATCTAAGAAAAAGAAGATCGAAACTATGAACAGTAAAATGACAACAAACTCACAACTGAACCTAAAAACAAAAACAAACTAAGCAAACAACTAAAACAGGAATAGAATCACGGAAATGGAGATCACATGGAGGGTTATCAGTGGGGAGTGGGAGGAGGAGATAGGGGGAAAAGGTACAGGGAATAAGAAGCATAGATGGTAGAAGCTAGAAAATAGACAGGGGGAGGTTAAGACTAGACAAGGGGAGGAGAAGCCAAAGAACTTATATGTATGACCCATGGACATGAACTAAGAGAGGGGGATGCTGGTGGGAGGGGAGATGCAGGGTGGAGGGGAATAAAGGGGAGAAAAAAGTGGGACAACTGTATTATCATAATCAATAAAATATACATAAAAATCAGTTGTCCATAGATGTGTGAGTTAATTTCTGGACTCTTAGTTCTATTTCATTGTTACCTATTCTTATGCCAGTGCCACACCCATTTGACTTCTGTGGTTTATATTAGCTTTGAAATTGGGAAATATGACTCTCTGATTTGTTCTTTTTTCATGATTGTTTTGGCTTCTCAGAGCCTCGCCGAGACTCAGGCCACGCTGCTCCGGGGGCCCTCACGTTCTCCTCAGAGGCTCACTGAGTGACTTGCTTCTTTCCCGCTGCTCCTAGGCTGGGTGACCGTGGGCTCCCAGTGCTAGGCAGGCCCCAGAGGTGCTCTAAGCCACCACCCACTCAGTACTGAGATTTCCATAGCTCCTCTGACAGTGTTCCCCCACCTCTGTTCAAACACTTCAGACAGAACCCTTCTCGGCAGCAAGCTTCCTGTTGGAATAGGATTTGCTTCCCATCCTGGGAAGTGAGGATTGTGCACCCAGAGATGAGACTGGACCCTTCACCCTGGCAGTTAACAATGAACAGATACAGTTTGAGCACCTCAGCCCCTCCTAGCATCTCCCCCCCGCCAGCCCCTCATTCCCGTGTGTCGTCGTCCCTGGCCACACTCTGGCTGAGCCTACAGTCCCCCTGGTTATTTTATTGCTGATGTGGCCCGGTGTGGAAGAGTGGGTGGGCTGGGCATGGCGCCCCCTCTTCCGTCCTCTCAGGAGGGGCTGTGGGGCTGTGATCCTGCTGGCTGGTGTGGGGAGCTCTACTTGGTGGCCTGCTAGGGCGGCACCAAGCTCCCCCAGGCACACCAGCTGCTGCTGCAGCCGTGGGTGCTGCTGTGGGCTGTCCTCTGCAAACGTGACCCACTTTCAGGCCGTCCACAGCCCTGGCACTGCATTCCTCCCCTCTGGCTGCCCACCCCTCCCCACTCCCTGATACCACTGGGGCAGTTTCACTGGTTGAGAAAGCGGCTGCTATCTGCAGGTGGCGCTGCGGGGTTGGCCAGCATGGCTGCCTCTGTGCGGAGAAGAGCGAGGGAACCATGGAAGCAATGGCGTGGGTGGTGGGGGCATGGGGGTGGGAAGGCAGCTACCCCCAGGGGGACCCAATATGGGTACTCGCCTGATTTTCTCAGAATCTTACTTCCTTATATTCCTCTTCAAAGTGGAATAAATTTGGTCTCTCCACGAACCTCTCTATACCCTGTCAATGTGGAAAAGGGGCTGGCTGCCTCTGCCTTCCACCTGTGATGCACCTCTCCATTTTGGCTGAACCTTCGGGCCAGCCCCTTCCGCTCTGGTCGTGCCTTTCTCAGCTCTCCTTCCCACACCCTCACAGACTCCATGGCCCCATGCCCATTGTAGGCAAGAGAGATGGCTGAACAGCAGCCCCTGAGAAAAGGCCGGGCGAGGGCAAGGTGAGGGGCCAGAGGGGGCCAGCGCCTGGCGCTGGGTTGTTGACGGGAAGTTCAATATGAAGCAGTGATGTGATGTGATGTTCAAAACGGCTAGTCAGATGAGCTTCCCCAGGGAGGGTAGGGCCAGGGCCAGGGCCAGGGCCAGGGCCGGGGCTGCCCTGTGCCTGGTTCTGGGAATTGTGCTCTGCTCTGGGCATCATACATTACACTTTTTCTCATTAGCAAAAGCAATTTATGTTCTTTGCAGAAACTTTAAAAAATATAAAATAAATACAAGGAAAAGAATACAAATTATCGATAATTTCACTCCCATTTTAATCCTATTTTTTATAACCTATTTTCCCACCTACTAATTTTTCATATTACTAAAATATTCTTATCTATTATTTCATCATTTTAATAACTATATAATATTTCATTGCTCATGATAGTAGTAATAATCAAAGATTTCTTTCTTTGCATTTACCATATGTATCAGGCACATTCATTGATTGGTTCTTTGTAAATTGAGATTGATACTCTTATTATTATCCCAATTATACAGATAAGGAGAGCGAGGCACAGAGAGGCTAAGTAAGTTATGCGAGGTAACACAGCAATAAATGGCAGAGCCAAATTTTGAACACAGTTCATCTGGCTCTGGCACCCTTATTTCCACACTCTTTTGCCTGTCAAACCACAGACATACCATGGTTTATTTATAGCGATGGCTGTTTAGGTTCTTTCTCATTTTCTACCATTATAAACAATATCCTGATGAACATTTGTGTGACTTGAATATTCTAATTATCCTTGATTATTTCCTTAACATCTACTCCCAGAAATGGAATTTATGGAGCAAACGGCATGAACATTTTCCAGTGTATTTCCGACTTCCCTTCAGAAGGATGTTTCTCAGAGCACACTCTAACAGCAGAGGGCGGGGGCTGGGCCTGGCACTTGCAGAGGAAGCCTGACCCCTGAAGTCTGACCATTGGAGGGAAGACGGGACGGTGCAGTGAGCGGAAGCAGTTTCCTGAGGTGCAGCTAAAGGGACTGCAGTTGTCTGTCCTGGAGAAGACTTGGCGTGCTGGAGGGGCGTGAGGGCCACACTCGTGGCTGTAATCGAACATGTGAAAGCTGTGGAGTGGGAGAGTCCCAAGGCCCGAGAGCAGAGGTGGACCAGTGGGCTGCGCTGGAAGGTGTGGAGAGCCGTTGTCCTGTTCGGGGCCAGCACACGGCAGAGGATGGACCGGGGGTGTTGGGTAAACGTCACACGTCCTGCTCCCATCCCTGGCTTGGGCTTGTGCAGGGCGTGCACGTGGGGGAGGGCCGGTACCACCCATGCCACACTGCTCCCCCACAAAGCATTACGTCTCTGAATCTTAACCGAGGAATCTGCTTCCCTTTCTACCCCCACCTCGGGGCGCCTGGCCCGGCCTGGTACCTCTGTCCGTCTGTCCCCTTGGAGCCTCAGCAGCACAGCCTGACTTGTGTCACAGGCCACTCAACTCCTCCATTATGCATGAGGGGGACCCAGCGGTGAGCGAGTGAGCAAGCCGGAGTGGTGGTGGGGTGACTGGTTATTAATAAACAAGTGTATTGTGTGGAGTTCCATTCACAGCACTCTCAGAGGACTTGGTGGGCTTGAGATAATAAAGCCCTGTTTATGCCGCAGAGGGTTGGGGAGGTGGCGGGTGGGCGTGGCAAGGCACTGGGGAGTCAGGGGCTATTTTGATTCCACTTCTGGCAGGGCTGCTGTGTTTGCTTTGAGGCCAGCATCCAAGGGAAGGTCTAGCAGAGTTTGATTCAGGGCTGCACCTGCCCACTGGATGGTCCGGGGTCTAGGAAATGCCTAGCTTTCCATCTACACTCATCCCCTTCGAGGGAGACTGAGAAGACGCTGGATGAACTGGACCACGACTCCCTCAGGAGGAAGGTAGGGTGGTCAGCTCTATCCTATTCCTTGGACTTCTGTCCCCACCCATTCCCCCTTCTGGGTGAGTCCTTCTGGTTTGGCTTTCAAAGGCTGCTAAGTGTCATGTGTTAAATTGTGCATAATTTCCTGATGACGCTGGAACTGTGTATGTGTACAAGGTCTGCAAGAAGCTTCCTAGCCAATCAGTGGGCCAGTTGGTGTTGGGATCTGGAATGTAAAACAAGCAGGCTAGAAGGCAGAGAAGCAATTCCAGTGAATCAGCTGAAATTTAAGAAAAGAGAAGCCAGGGACAAGGCTCCCAAGCCCGGGTGTGGGTGGGCAGGGGAGCTTTCGCCTGAGGAGGGGAGGTGTCTGGGAGAGGGAGGTGCTGAAGAGCATTTGGGCAGAGGCAAAGCCCAGGGCTGCGTTAATTCTGACTTGTCCATGTGGACGCTGAGCCCCCTCCCTGTCTCTCCTTCAGCCCTCCGCTGTGGTCCCCAGCATTCCAAACCAGCCCTCTCTCTCGCCAGCCTGTCCCTCTCAGTCCGTCTATCTCTGGATCTGAGGTTAGGAATTTAGAGCTACTGGTTGGGAGGAAATAAGAATAGGTCACTTTGCTCTCAGCTGGCTCCTAGGGGTGCAGAGCAGGTGCTGGTTCAGGGGAGTCTTGGTTCTCTGTCACTTAGTGCTGAATCAAAACAAGGAGAAAGCCAGGGCCCTGGAAGGCCTGGGTCACCTGGCTCCACCAGGAGCTGATGCTGCTCCCTTTGACCTTTGCAAGTGGCTGTGGCCCAGAACTGCCCTGAGGTAGGAAACCCTTTCATCCCTAGACAGCTCTGCTGGGAGGTATGCTGATTTGGCTGTGACTTGTGAGGGGAAAGGAGGCCAGTGGTTGGGACAGTCTGTCCTGCCCTCCTTATGTGTAGGGCTTCCTGTGGCAGGGGTTTGGACCCAGTGGCTTTAAATTTTCGTTTGGATTGAAGATTCAGTTACCCTGCTTAACCCAGGAGGGCTTGAGGCTGCATTAGAGCCAGAATGGGCTGGTTCTAGGTTATTGGAGGAACATTGCATTCCTGGCTCAAACCAGAGGAGGACAGGCCAGAACACCCCCCACCCCAAGGACAGAGTGTTAGGGACTCCGGGCTCTGCAGGCTGCTCCCGCACCCCTGTGACCCGAGCAAACAGTGCAGCTTCCTTGGGCACCAGCATCCTGGCATCGCCCGCCCTGGCCTGGCCTCAGCCATGGGGTGAGGAGGAAGCTCTGCAGACAGTGTAGCTCCGGCTCCGGCCTCCGCTGCTGCAGATGCTGTAGACACTCTCTTCCCTTCCCCTCCTGCAGTCTGAAGAAGCAGTGACTATTCTTAGAAGCATCTGCATGCTCCTGAGAGTACTGTGTCTTCGATGTATGTGCCAGGCTGGATGCCCTTCTACTTAGAGAGGGTATGCGAGCTCGTGAAACAGCTGGAGGTGGGAGTGGGGGGGTGTGTGGTCAGCCCACCCGTCTCAGCCCAGCAGAGCTGGCCTGGTGCCCTCCACCAAGCTCTTCAGGGATCCTGCTGGCTGTGGTTGTCAGTTGCCGTGGGAAGTCCCTGGAAGGTCCAGGAACAGTGACAGGGGCCTTCCTCACAGGGGCAGGCAGGCTGAGTCACGCCGTGGGCACTGCCCTCTCTGAGACCGTCCACTCGTGGTGTACCGGGAGGAAGATGGCCTTCCCCAGCAATAGGAACACCATCAGCAACAATCACAGTGGCGACTGTTCTTTCAGAGCTACTCAGGGATAGGCACTGTTCCAGTACTCCACACCAGTCCTCATGTAAAGCTCCCGACAACCTATGCTGTCCTCCTTCTAGAATCCGTAAAACTGAGACCCAGTGAAGTTACACAGCACACTGCCAGTGACTGTTGCCTCCCAGTAGAAGGCAACAACGCGTATTGTTCTAGTGGCCACAAGGAGTGAGGTCAGATGCAAGGAGAGACATCCCGGGAATGAGAAGGCTCATCTTCCATAGGGATCCCCGAGAGGCATCTAGCTCTTCCTGCAGGCTGCACTCTGCGTGGATGACGACTTGAGGGGTTCTGTCTCAGTGGCCAGTCCGTGGAAGAGTAACCGAAGGGGTGACCACCAGCAGCTTCTGGGTACACCAAGTGACCAGATTTGGGATGTGGGAAAAGGCGTCCAGTGAATTGCCCAGGATGAGCGAGGAAGCCGAGAGGGAAACGGCCCGGGAGCTGTGTAGCAGCCTGTGGATTAATGAAGTTTTCTTTCCTCCCTCCTGTCCAACTTGCCTCCTTCACCCAGAAAGACATCTTCAGTCTCAGGGATGGTGTGTGCACATGCGTATGCATGCAGGCTTGTGCGTGAGCAGTTCTCCTCCCGGGACCTGCTGCAGTGATAAGTGGGTGCAACCAGCATTTGCGGGTGCTGCTGGAGTGTCGGACGCGTGGGCATGGGGCGCGGTTGCCAGGGTTCCAGTGCCAGTTCCACCCCTAGCTGGGTGGCTCCCGGTTTCCTCGTCTGTCAAATGTGATATTAATAGCACTTGCCTCTTAGACTTTGTGAAGGTAAATGAGATCATTTAGCACAGGAGGAAGAGAGAAAGGTTCTGCTGTCCAAGGCCGTGTGGCCATTCCAGTCCCTTCTGCTTCCTGCTGCCACCCCCATTAGCCAGTGGGAAGGAGGCGCTCCAGGTCCAGGCCTCTGCTCCCTGGCTGCCTTCAGCCCGCTTATTTCTGGTCTCTGGAGGTGAGATTCCTCATTTCCGACTTCACAGGTCTTCCTCACAGCTCAGCTGGTGTCCAGCTATTTGGGGCCTGAGGATCGAATCATGGCTTATTCCATCTCCTGCCTGGCCCCGTGACGGGCTCCCACCATCCTGCGTCCACCTCCCTGTCCCCACTTTTGGCTCCTCATCGTGGTTGCATCTGCCCCAGAGCCTTCCCTTCCTCTGCCAGCACCCTGCTCCTCTTCCCACCGGGGCCTTGTCCCTGGTCTGCGCACCATCCAGTTCACACATCTCAGGAATGCCAGGACACTTTGCATGCCTAAAGCAAACATCTGTTGACATTTAGAAATACTTAAAGGCTCACATTTTCATTTCTGTGCGAACACAGCATATTCTCCTTCTGGTGCTGGAAACTAAGAGGACAGCCTGGCAGTGAGGTCAGCCCACACGTGTACTCGCTTTTGAAAGTCGAGGTAACTTCCCACTTCGCTCTAGACTGGGCAGGGTCAGAGTGAGAGGGTTGGGTGGAGGGTGGCATGTGCTTTCTAGCTGTTCTCAGTCACCCCAGTCACTGCCCTGTGCCTTGGATATGTGCCCTCATTCAGTCCCTTCTATGGTGAGGCAGGTGCCACAATCCCCAGTCTGTCTGTAGAAGGCGAAACAGTGAAGGTAAGTGACTTCCCTGAGGTCACACTGTGATTAAGTGGGAGAGCCAGAATTTGAGTGTGGGTCTTCGTTTCCCCCGGAATCCTGCGGCCTCTGGAAGAAGGTGGTCGGAGAGGCGTTAATGCAGACACACCTGAGTGCTGATTACCCTAGAGCTGGTTTCTGACTCTGAGCAGATCCACGCCTCCTGCCCATGTCCCCTCTCCCTCAGTGTCCATCCTTGGCTACGAACCTCTCTGCAGGGAAGAGGGGAGACCCCGCCTTCACCTCTCTCCATAGCCTCCAGGTTGGGGCAGGAGTGTGTGACCCTGCCGAAGCCACCAGCTTCCCAGAAGTCCACGTGCCTGAGAATAGACTATATTTTGCTAGAAGAAGGGGAAAGAAAAACAGAATAAGGAATCTGGAGGTGCCAGAATAGTGCAGGATCATAAAGTCAGAGTGCTTCCCTTCCCTAAAAACAAGCTGTGAGGGACTGTTCTGCAAAATGTTTGTAGATTGTCTGGGAGCCCCGAGGGCTGAAACCTGCACGGGCCATAGATATAACTGCTTCAATCCCCAGGCCCGGGCCCTTCTCAGAGCTTCCCCTCCCCAGGGCCCTCCGCTCGCTGCCCTGCTGGGGGCGTTTTGTCAGGAGGACAAACGTGACAGGGTAATGGGCCTAAGTGCACACCAAGAGCCAGTGGTAGGTACCTGCCACTCTGGTGCCGCCGCGCCCCACCCCACACACACATCCCCAACTAAGACAGGATGTCATTAACTAGTTCTCAGGGAGCATCGGGGCTCTAACCTCCGTCAGCCTGAGTCGAGGTCTGACGGGTCTTTGTTTGCCTGACTCGGAATTCCGGGCTTGGTGGGAGAGGTGGAGGCAGGAGGAGGCTGCAGGCTCTGTGGATGCAGCGCAGAATCACGGGCTAAACACAGTCGTTTGGGATGCGTCATCCTTCCCGAGCCTCTAAGGTCTGCCTCCTGAATCCCTGCTAAAGCATGTGACTCTCTTACCCGAGCTCTGGGGTTTTTGTTTCTTAATTTTCAAAATCCACTGTATTGATGTGAAGTATATTCAATAACATGTACTCATTTTAAGGGTATAGTCAGCTGAGTTTTGACAAATGTATACACCCCTGTAACCACCCCCCTCCCCGATCAAGATGTAGAATGTTCATCACCCTTAAATTCCCCGCATCTCATTTGCAGTCCTTCTTTTTCGGCCCCTGGCCCCGGCTGCCACGGAGGTCGGTTTTGCCTATTCCAGATACCTGGGTGTGCAGTGTGGTCTCCTGGAGCCTCTTCCAGCATTTGATAAGCCTCAGGGGACAGCAGGAGTTATTTGAGACTCACACCTCTGGTCTCTGCACCCTCTTCACCTTGCCATGAGCCCCCAGCCTACTCTGTCCCTGGTTTGTGGGCATGGCGTACCAGGCTCTGCGGCAGGAAAAGGTCCCTTCTCCTGTGCCAGCACTCAGTCCAGGGAAGTAGTAGAGAGGGAAGATTTGGGTGAGTTTTGGCCTATGGCTGAGGAGCTCAAGATGCAGGGGATGATTCTCAACCAGGAAATGGATGTGGGGTTCTGGGAGGGAAGCCTGGGTAATGTGGGGGTGGGGGGCAGCTGGGCTGTCCTTTCCTGCCGCAGGCTTTGCCCCCAGTGTCCACTGTCACTGCCACTCTTTGCATCCAGGTGGGTGTGAAGGCTGCTTCCCTGGGGACCATTTACCCTGGAGTTCTGGGTCCTTCTGAGGGAATGGAGGGACAGGGAGGTGCCAACAGACTTCAGAGGGCAGCCCCAGCTGGGAGCTAGTGAGAAGGGTTCAGCAGAGGGGTGTGTCCTGCTTAGCAAGGAGGTACTGGAGGACAAGGAGTGGGGAGTGGGGCTTGCTACCATCCTGTCCTGTCCTGTCCTGCCTGCCCTGCCACCCTGCTTGTGCCCAAGCCTGCAGCTCCTCCTGTCCTTGGGCAAGTGGAAGGGCGGCAGCCAAGCCTGGCTCTTCCATGGTGGCAGCGATCCTAGGAGTCTCCTGTTTGAGGCGGACACAGTGCTAAGGATTTGCTGCCCTTTGCCTTTCTGGGATCCAGCTGACCCATTTTTACAAGTGGGTATATTTTAGGGTGCTTTCAGCTCTTGGGAAAAGGATACAAACTAAATCAAGATGTTGGCGTGATGGTATTTTTTCTGTTATTATTATTTCACTATGGTAGATTATACACAGTATATAATTTGCCACTTTAACCATTTGTAAGTACACAGCTCCGTGGCACTAAGTACATTCACATGTTGTATATCCGTCACTGCCATCTGTCTCTAGAACTTTCCGTCCTCCTCAGCTGAAGTCCTCTACTCCGTAAACAGTAACTTCCCTTTATTCTACTTTCTGTCTCTGTGCATTCGACTACTCTGGGAAGCTCGTATAAGTAGAATCACACAGTATTTGTGTGTCTGGTTTATTTCACTTAACATAATGTCTTCCAGGTTCATCCATGATGTAGCAAGTATCAGAATTCCATTCCTTTTTAAAGCTGAGTAATATTTCATTTACACGTAGACCACATTTTGTTTACCCGTTCATCTGGCAATGGACATCTGGGTTGTGTCTGTCTTTTGGCTGCTGTGAACAATGCTGCTGTTACGAACATTTGTGTACAAATATCTCTTCAAGTTATTATGATATTTAAATGCTCAGCAGCCCTTCCGAGCAGTGCCACCTGTTTGAACCTACCGCCTCGCAGCCCGGAGCGGTGGGCGCGTCTGTTCCCCAGCCTGCTCCTCGGTGTCCTCCACTTCAGTGCCTGTGGCAGGCCATGTGCTCCGGACGCTTCCACCTCAGTGCTGCGTGCAACTCGGGTCTCCCAGGCAGTGGAGTTTTGCTCCACTTTCTCTACAAGCTTTTTTTGCCCTCAGTATGTCTTAGTTACTCTTGGCCACCAGCTGACTTCTGGAGTTTGATTTCATTAAGCTTCTTAGTACAAGAATACAACAGAACATCTTTGTTCCATAAAGGAAAGAACCTAAATTTTGTCAAGCATGCGCTGTGTGTTACTAGGTACTCTTCAAGGGTTGTCGCGTTTATAAGGCAGCATGGTGAGGCAGGAACAGAATCTGAGGTCAAGGGTGAGGAAGCTGAGGAGAGGCTCAGGGCAGGTACGTTACTGCCCAAGCTCGCAGGGGCTGATGTTATTTCTATGCACCACCTGCATGCCTCCCTGGTCCTCCAGCTGCAGACAAGCCAGATAAATTTCCTGGGCCTTTTCTTTCAGAATGAAGTCTAGGCCTGGAGTTCTCCACTATGATTTAAAAAGAATACCCTTTGGGTTTTCTTGCTGTAGTTCTGGTAAAATATGGAATTATTAATTAATGTTTTGGGTTTTTTTTTTTCAAAATATACAAACGTGAAGAGAATAGTGACATGAATCCCTATGTTCCTATCACTCAGCTGCAGTCATTACCACTTGGCCAGTCTTGTTTCATTCATTGGTCCCTCGGGTGCCTCTGTCTGGTCTGCGGGGGCCTCCCACGGGGTGTAGCAGCAGTTGGTGTTTTCCGGAAGAGGGAAGGGAATCCGCAGATCTGGGCGCCCTGGAGCACTGTCTCTTCTGGGCTGGAAGAGTGTTAATTGCCACCGGTTGGAATCCCCTCTGATGGTTTATTATTCTGCGGGTTGCTGAGCACCGTCCAGGAGGCAGGGGGAGGGGTGAACTTTTTGAGAGGCCTGGCAAGACCTGGTGGGGTGGGATGCAGAGAGACTCCTCTTTCTTAGAACATTTTACTGGTTGATTTTATTGGAGTTCTTCTGAATGGGAAGAGAGGTTATGTGAGGATAACTGTCCCCTTAGGGGAACAAGCCAAGGCATTCTGGGGACAGAGCAGAGACCAGCAGAAAAGGTTGTTAGGGCCTCTTCAACAAGCTCTAACATTTTCATTTTTATTTTTTAAAATACCGACCATGTGCCGGCTAGTGAGCTAAATATGGGAATTCAACGCTGGCACATTGGTATCTGCTCTCAGGAAATTTGTGGTCCCCTGAAGAATAGCTAATAGTGACCAGCATCTGTGTGCCAGGCCCTGTCAGTGTGTCACGCACACTGTCCCTTTATCCCCCGAACAATCAGATGGAGCATTTATCCCCATTCTACAGGCAGGAAGCTGGCGCTCGCTGCACCCCACCTGCCAGCGCAGAATGAGGACTGTGAGGAGGAAGGACAGAGGGAGAGGAGTGTAGAGGGGGTAGGGGGCCCCCTCCTAGGCTGCAGGTATCTGCTTCTGCAAGTTGCACTGGGCGTGCTTTATCACAGCGTTGGGGCAGCCGAGCGGAACAGTTTGCCCTGTCTCCTTTATGGAGGACTGTGGGATTTATTTTTCTTCCAAAGACAGGGCAGTTCTTTGGCAAGAGAGGAAGAATGAAGACTGGAACTTGAGAGAGTTATTTCCTTGGGCTGCAGAAAGGGATAGAGAGAAGACAATTGAGTTGGTTTGTTTGTTCTGCTTTTTTTTTTTTAAAGATTTGGCATCTTTCAAGAGAGAGGAGTTGCAGGAATGAGTTAGCTTTAAGTATAAGGAAGGGGTGTTTTCTGATCTGGTTTGACTTTGTCCAGTGGTCAGGCAGTTTGGGGTTCTCAGGGCAGGTGGGCCCTGATTGCAGGAGCAGCTGGCGGTGCCATCCCGCTCCTGGGGGAAGCTGGCTCGGTGTGACCAGTTTCTGAACGAGGCCTGCTTTGTGAGTTTGAACATATTTTTCTAGGGTTGGAAAATAGACTCAGCTGGCATCTCTGTAGCAGGGGCAGTGAATGATTTATTTTAAAAGAAAACCTATGAACCTCTTTCCACTCGCCTCAGGCAGCGCCTTCCTTATCCCTGCACAGGTTTAAACCACAACCTGGAGGGTTAAGGTAGAGTTAGAAGGCTCTTCTGGCCCCTCCAAAAAGGGTTGTGAGCATTGAAATGAGGGTCCCCAGCTGGGATCTCCTTTAAGGAACTGAGAGAAGAGCAAAGTGTTTATTGTTGGCATTTTAATTTTAATTCATTAAACAAACAAACCAACAAAAAAGGCTTGGGCCCTGGCTGGGTGGCTCAGTTGGTTGGAGCGTACATCATAGACAGCCAGTCGGTGTCTCTCTCTCACTCTCTCATCCTCTTCCTTCCTCTCTCCCCATCTCCCTCCCTCCCTCTCTCCTTCCCTCCTTCCTCTCTCTCTAAAATCAATAATAAAAAAATATCCTCCGGTGTGGATTAAAGAGAAAACATATTTAAAAAAGTAAAGACTTGGGTTTTCTCCGTGAGTGGGGAGAGGTGCCATCTGAGACACGGGAGAATGGAACGTCTGAAGTTCTTCCCAGCTGTGTGATTTTATTTTATTTTCTGGTTTCCTGACCCTGACTTCCTGGGTTTTAATTTAGAAGCAAGATTTAGTGCAGAATCAGCTTCAAGTGGAACCCAAGAGAAAATCCTGTCCTCACATCACTGCATGGTCTCCGTTTGCACCTTGCTGACAGAGAGAGGGACAGATGAATGTGGACGAGGACACCTCCTCTGTGAACTGGGGCGGGGGGTGGGAAACGGGGGGCTTCCCAAACCCGCAGCAGAAATGCTTCTCCTCAGAACAAGCAGCACAGAGTGCGGCTGCCCTCCCTCCCTCTGGGGACTGCAACTCACACAGACCGGTTGCTATGGATACAGGCAACTGAGGTTCCCCTGGGGTAGTGGCTGCAGTGGAGGGAGAGGTTGTTTGTTGCCGTGATGCTGACGCGGGGCCCGGAGTCAGTGGTTGCCCACGATGGAGCCCCAGCACGGAGAGTGGGGAGCAGGGACCAGCCTTGCCTGAGCCTCCACCTGGGCTGCCCAGGCCCCCGTGGGTGTGTGCATCTGAGGTAGGCCACACCTGTGCGGAGCTGCTGTGCTTTAGGTGGCTGGTGGGGGGCAGTTCTGGGTAGGAGTCCCGTCCTTCCAGGACAGATGCACATCTCTCCTCTCTTCTCATTTTGGAGCCAGCCAGAACTAATGCTACTAGCGGCCCCGCCACAGGAGCACATATCTGGGTTGGAGGCTACCCAGTGCAGCTTTGCTTGAGTGGGGCCCTGTGTCAGAAGGTAGGGGAACATAGTTCCTGCCATCAGTGAGCTCCCGGTAGCTCCCAGTCCAATGGGACAGCCAGATACACGAGTGGCATGGGAAGTGGGCAAAGACAGGAGGAAAAAACTGGCACTTTCTGGTTTCAGACCCTCCAGTGGCCTCCCTTCACACTTCCCAGAAGTCAGAGTCACCTCTGTGGCCCTTACTGCTGCTCTTCCCCAGGCTCCTGCCAGAGCGGTGGAAGGCTCTGGGCTCTTGCCCACCGTTCCACTGGCTCCTGCCTGCCCCGGGGCCCTTCCTTGCCCTTCCCAGCTCACTCTCCCTTCTTCACCTTGTTTATTCAGGCCTTTGCTGTGATATCATTGCCTGACCGCCCTCTGTCAAACCAGCCCCCTGTCCTTCCCACGTCCTCACCTGCCCTCTCTCCCTGCTTCACTTCTTTTCGTGGCACTTTTCACTGTCGGCACTTCCATTACTTGTTTACTGTTCGGTTGCCTGCCTTCCCTACTGGAAGGTCAGCTGCTCCAGTGCTGGGGCAGTGTCTTGTTTACCACCGAGTCCCATTGCCAAGAGCATCGCCTGGCACATGCGGGAGCTCGATAAATATTGGATGAATGAGTGACAACCGTGCAGCTTCTGGAGAACATTGAATTCTATGAGAATGTTTACAACGTGCTTTTTACTAGGTGTGAAGATAAAACTTCTTGTTTGCTCTTCTCGTTTGCAATTGAAAGACAGTTTTCTTAAAATTAGATTTTGGTTTCTTAAGACCAAAGTGTCTCTCACACTGGGGTATACAGACCTCTAGGGGTTCCTAGATACACTCATGAGAGTTTGGGGATTTTTTTTCCTTTGGAAGATGTCTGTATATTGTCAAGTTTGGGAAACCCGCATGTATCTGTTGAAAATCACATACATAAGGGCTCGTGAGGCAGGGCAAATTGAGGGTGGACAGGGGAGGACTTTCTGGAAAGCAGATCTTGAGCAGTAGTTGGAAAGAAGGAGCAGATCTTAATACAGTGCGGAAGAGCTTTGGGTGACTAGTTTTCTGATGCTTGAGAAGCCCCCATGGGCCATTGGGTAGTACATCCGCCTGGCTGAAATGGAGTCCGAGCTTGGCCAGAATGGGGTGAAGCAGTGAGGGCACTTCCGGCCCTGAAAGCCTGATTGGAGTGACAGCTGTGCTGGGCGGGACGCGCTTGTGCAGTGACCCATAAACACTGCTCTCTCGCCCCTCCTATCCCATCACTCACACCTCACTGAAGTCAGGTTGGCATGGTGACCCCTCCTGGGAGCTCTGGGCCCCCTCCTGTGGCCTGTGCAGCTGGGGCATGGAGTGTGTGCGAGTCAGCTGGCAGGTGGAGGATGACCCAGCCCTCCGGGAGGGTGCTCCCAGCTCACCAGCTTGCGGTCCTTTGTTTGACTGGGAGTCAACCAGGCCAGAGGTCAGCATTTTCCTTGGAAGACTGTCAGCACTGGCCTGTTTTTGAGGAGGAGCAGGGTCAAATTCCCGCAGAGTGGGCCGGGATAAGGGCCTATCTCTCGCATCAGCTCTCTACTGTCTGCCGCCTGGCTGGTGCCAGCGGCGGGTGGCCGGCAAGGCGGCTTCTGCAGCCTCATCATGGGACTGTAGACCTGGGCAACTGGAGGCCCTTTAAAGCTATGCAGTGACCCCTTGTTGTAGGGCCGAGGTGACCGAGGACCAGAGAGTTACTGAAGAGCTGGGACCCAAACCTGGGTGTCCAATGCCCATTTCAGTGCTCTTTGGCCACGTCCCATTTGGGACAGGATTCCAGGTGGGCAGTGAGATCTGGGAGACAATACTTCAGCACCTCAGTCTCCGCACACGCTCCTCCCTCAGAAGCATTAAGTTCTGCTTTGGGAGGTTAAAATAAATGCATCCTGCTCTCTGCTGGACTGGCAGTTACTCTCCTTGAACACGTGACAGTGATGTGGCTTCCCAACCTGTCAGGCATGATGGAAGGCATTGGGCTTCAAGCAAGACTGTTTCACCCTGTAGGTGAGGCTGTGTGGAGTGGCCCCACGACGGAAAGGCAGCCAGGCCTAAGGAAGACGAGGTCTGTGCCCAGCAAGGCCCTGCCCTTCTCTGGTGGCAGCTTCCCTCTGCAACCTCCCCAGTTCTTCCAGTGTCAGTGGTGCCCGAGTTTTGAGGTCCCTACCTCCTGCCCTTCCCCCAGCCTGGAGGCCCGGAGAGTGGGACGGCACGAGGCCCTGGGGGGCACATGAGTCATGACAAGGAGGGGTGTTCTCCCTCCTTAGTCTGCGGTCTGGAGGAGAGAGCAGTCGCTAAGTGTTAAGAGCTCTGCTTTTGGAGCCAGGAGATATAGATTTGCACCAAGCTCCTCCCCTTGACCTTGACTAGGTGACTTAACCTTTTTGAGCCTCAGTCTCCTGAAAAGTGGAGGTAATAGCACCTGACACATTGCACTGTGATGAGGATTCCCTGAGATGATACCCATCAACAGAGCGCCTGTCTCCCGGAGGGAGACGTGGTCCCGGAACTTGCACCGGTGCCATCCGCATGCGATGGCTGTCTGCTCTGTGCCAGCACTATGCTGGGTGTTACAGAAAACGGAAAGGACTTCACACATCAGCCATTGGGCAGGGCGTTCGACTAGAGAATTGCACACAAAAGAGAGTACAGTGCAAAACATACATATAAATAAAACTAAAATGCACAACTTTAGACCACAGGGTGTTGGGGAGAGAGCCATCAGGGAAAACGGTTTTAAAGGTCTTTTGAGGAATTGAGAGTGGGATTAAGAAAAAGGTTGATACATATTCAAAATAATCTTCTACTTTTATTTTTTAAAGATTTTATTTATTTATTTCTAGAATGAGGGGAAGGGAGAGAGAAAAAGAGGGAGAAAAACATCGATGTGTAAGAGATACATCTATCAGTTGCCTCTCACATGCCCCCCTAGCTGGGGACTGGCCCCGAAACCCAGCCATGTGCCCTGACTAGGAATCCAGCTGGTGACCTTTCGGTTTGCAGGCTGCACTCAATCCACTGAGCCACAGCAGCCAGGACTAGTATTCTACTTTCAGCATCTCCCCCTCGCCTCTCCCCCAAAGTGAACACTTCAGAATAATACAGGGTGGAGCAAGGAGGGAGCCTCCGACCAAGGGGCCAGGCAGAAGTTCTGGGGGGTAGCAGCCCACTGGGTGCCTTCTTCCCAAGGACAAGAAGGTCTGCATGGCTAGATGGGGAAAGAATCTTCCATCCTCTTTGCTCTCACTGAACTCTGTAGGATGGTAGAAATATTTTCCAACCCACCAAAGGAGAAAGAATCGACCAGGACTGGTGCCAAAATATTCCGTCAATTCAAAAGAGCCCTTTGTTGGATGAAGAAAGCGGCTGGGCTGGAGCCTCCTCTTCTGATCTGACATCACGGCCTGGCAGGTTGGGCCTTCCATTCTTGCCCACTCCTGGGTTCAAAGATGATTAGACTGTTGTGGAGTGTGCAGTTTCTGGCTCCACCTGCTAGTCTCCTCACCTTCAACACACCTTCAGCCCCTCTGGCCTCACTGCTCTCCCTGTGAAATGGCAGTGACAGTCCCCTCCTTCTGAAGGGCAAGTGTGGACAGAAGGGTCCCTTGCTCCCCCTCCGGCTCTCGGTCTGAGGCCGGGTGAGTGAGTGTTTTCCCTTCCAGATGGGCGCCCAGGATGCCAAGCACAGAATTCCGTCCTTTGATTCAGAATTTGCCCAAAGGCACTTTTTTTTTTTTTTTTTTTTTCTAACTATCCTCAGTGATGGACAGTCTTTTTCCTTTAAGGGGTAATTTGATTTTTGGAAGCAACCTTATCGGGACAGTAGATATGTGATCAAGCTGAATGGAGATACTTTTAGTTCTAACAAATGAAGCTGATTTCATTTGGCTTCTAAACTGACTCAGAAGTTGGTCCCAAATAAAATTTCAGAAATATTTTGAGCAAGAGCTGCATCCCATAGAACACAGGTGGTAGGCGCTTAAAATTTTGAGGACAGCACTCAGTTGGATACAGTAATTCTGATTTTTAAAAAATGAATTTGCTACTTTGTGTTTACATCTCATTTTTTAAAAAAAGTAATTATCCTATTCATTTCTGGTCATTTTCTAATGCATTGTTTTTATGTGTTTGGGTGTATGTGCTTTTTGTTTTCTTAAAAGTGTGACCTACCCAGGACATTTTCAGTTACAAAAACATAAAATGGCCCTGGCCAGGTGGCTCAGTTGGTTGAAGCGTCATCCTGTACACCCAAAGGTTGTGGGTTCAATCTCCGGTCAGGGCACATACCTGGGTTGCGGATTCAGTTCCTGATCATGGTGCATGCAGGGGGCAACCAATTGATGTTTCTCTCTCACATCAGTGGTTCTCTCGCTCTCTCCCTTCCTTTCTCTCTAAAATCAATAAACATATCCTTGGGTGAGGATTTAAAAATAACCATAAAATGTCCTTTCTCAGTGGTTTTCTTTTTCTTTTTTTAAAAATTTTATGTATTCATTTTTAGAGAGAGGGGAAAGGAGGGAGAAGGACAGGGAGAGAAACATCAATGTGTGGTTGCCTCTAGGGTGCTCCCTACTAGAGACCTGGCCTGCAACCCAGGCATGTGCCCTGACTGGGAATCGAACCTGCGACCCTTTGGTTGGCAGGCCAGTGCTCAACCCTGTCTCAGTGGTTTTCAAACCTAGATGGCCGGGTTCTTGCACAGTGTTACTCAGTGGGTCTGGGGTGGGGCTCAGTAACTTGCATTTTAATAAACTCCCAGTGGTGCTGCTGCTCCAGGTGTTTCAAGAGCCTCTGGCCCAGACGAAAGGGCCTGGGTGATCTGACTTGACCCTTTTATTGTGCACGGTGGTGAACTGAAGCCCAGAGAAGTGACTCCCTTGCCAAGTGTTATATAACTAGTTTAGTGACAAAGCTGGGACTGGAACCCAGGCATTCAATATGTCCAGTCTGGTTGGAGACTAGTTAACTGGACTATACCTTTTCAGCATTTTGCAGGACCTTCCTGATTTCAAATAACCTGGTCTCTTAACCCTGTCGGTACAATTGTGTCATGATTTTTACTTCACCATGGGAATAGCTTATGCCTGACTGCCTTGTAAAAAAATTGTGATAAAAAATAAACTATTTTTTAAACTGTGATAAAATATACACAACCCCAAATTTAACCATTTTAAGGGTACCTGCAATCTGTGGCATTAAGTACAACCTCATTGTTGTGCAGCCACCACCATATTCTTCTCCAGAACTTTTCCACCTTCCCAAACTGAGATTCCGTGCCCACTGCACAGTGACTTCCCATGCTGCCCCAGCCCCTGTGGCCACTGTTCTACTTTCTGTCTCTGTGAATTTAAGTACTCTAGGTCCTTCATATAAGTGGATTCATGCCATATTTGTCCTTTTATGACTGATTTATTTCACTTAGCATAATGTCTTCGGGGTTCATCAATGTTGTACTGCATGTCAGAATTTACTTTTGAAAGCTAAAGAGTATTCCACTGTATGAATTTACCACATATTGTTCACCCACTCATCCGCCGATGGACACTTGGGCCGCTTCCACCTCTTGGCTATTGTGAATGATGCTGCCTTGAACATGTGTGTGCAAGTACCTGTTTGAGTCCCTGCTTTCAATTCTTTTATTGAGGTTTTTTTCCTGCTTTCAGTTCTTTTGGTAAATACTCAGAAGAGAGCTGGATTATGTGGCAATTCTATTTAATTTTTTTTTATTCTCTTCCAAGGACATAGGTAAAGGGGAAGGGAGGGGGAGAGAGAGAGGGAGAGAAACATCGATGGGTTGCCTTTTGCACGCATCCCACCTGTAGATCGAACCCACAACCTAAGCTTGTGCCCTGATGGGGAATCGAACCTTCAGCCTTTTGGTTTACAAGATGATGCTAACAATCAACTGTGCCACACCAGCCAGGGCTATGTTTAATTTTTTCAGGAACCTGATTTGCTTTTGATTCTGAAAGTTTAAGAAATATGGATCTGCTATTAATGAACACAGAGGCTCCTTGACTTATGATGAAGTTATGACCCAATAAGCCCAATGTGGGTTGAAAATATCGTGAGTTAAACACTCATTTAATGCATCTAATACACTGAACATCATAGGTCTGCCTGACTGGTTTCCACAGAATAAGCACCACTTTCGCACCATCATAAAGTTGAAAAATCTTAAGTCGACCATGTGAGTCGAGTTGGGGATGGGAGACTGTCTGTAGTGGGTGAACAGAGCCCGGGAGGAAGATGAGTCACTGCCCCGAGGCCACGTGGTAGAGTGGCCCTGCCATGTACTCAGTGCCGGAGGTTGCAGATGGATTCCCCAGTTTTCTCTCTTCTGCTCCCTGGCTCTGCTCTGACGGCACTGTCACCAGCCTTTGTTCAGACTGGTCTCCCACTTTGTCTTTGGGCCTTTATCTGTAATCCTGTCTACCGAATTTTGCTAGCCCCAGACTGGCCCACTACATTGCAGAAAGAAGTCTGGAACTGATGAGGCCAGTCCCAGTACACCGCATCTTCAGTTTTCTAGGTGGAACATCGCTGTCATTAGGGAGGCAGCATGCCAGGGGTGGGCGGGAAGACCTCACCTGTAGTAGAGATTAGAAATGCTTATCGAGTGAATGAATGAGCGTCACAAGAGGGCTAGAATGCTGTTAGGCTGGGTTCCAGGGCTGGGCATCTCAGAAGAAATAACCAACTACTTGGATTGGTTTTTACCACTGCCCAACCGTCCCTGAGGCTGCACCACCTCCAGGGAATCTTATGCTGCCCTGGAGTGAGAGGGACTGGCTCGGAAGCCTAGTGCTTTCTGCTTCTATATAAGTACCAGCTTGAGGGTTGGCGCACGCGTCTTCCTTGGGATCCGCCCTCATTTGGAGGAAGCTAGAGCAGCGATTCCCAGAACCAGCAACATGTTGGGAGCTGAAGCAGAAGAAACAGGCTCTAGATTTGTCAGCTCACCATCCAGCGCAAGTCTGCAAAACTCCAGGGTCTCTTCAGCTGACTTGAGGATATTGTGACACTTCAAACCCAAAATTATGGTATTTTTAAGTTGAAGGAAAAGTAGGATGACACAGCATTCTCTTTCTGGTTGATTTACACATTCCTCCTATCAATGAAGTTAAAACCAATCGCAGCCAGGTGTAGAACTCCCAAAAGGCATGTATCCAATCACTTTTCCACCCTTCTTCCTCAGGGCAGTTAACTAAGTGGCTAGGTACTTAATTTTTTTAATATTTTTTTTACTTTAAAGCATTAAGATGCCCATTATTGATATCATCAGAAATTACTCTTTTGGTTGTGTTTTAGTGGTCCATTATCCAAGTTATCAGAGAGGAAAAGTGGAGCAGATGGTAGTTAATCCACAGAATCCCTGTTGACTTAGAATGGCAACATTTTTATTTATTTTATCAGCAGATGATACTGCCTTTCTGTATAGAGTTTTATGGTTTACAATCACTTTTACACACGTGCTTTTACACAGTAATAACTGTCTTGTCAGATCCAAGGACTGTGTTTCTCTTTCTCTGGGCCGTTTTCCCAGGAGGGGGTAGGTCCTCTCCAAGGTGTATTTCCTTGTTTCCTTCCCTTAGGTTAGAATAGAGGCATCTAAGAGGTCCCAGGTCCCAGGAACCATCAGGGAAGGTAAGTCCCTGAGTGGTAACTGGTGTCATCTCTTTGGCTGCTGGGAGTGGTCATCAGGTCTTCTGAGTACAAATGTGTGCAATCCGTTAACATCCATGCTTCCAGCTAACTGTAACCAGACCCACACCCCACTCCCACACCCCCCGCCCCGTATCTCAGCACCATCCTGCTGTTAAAGAGACAGTTCTCCCTGGCAGCTGACTACCCTTGCCTTCTGCTCCACGTGTAAAAATGAGAGCCTGTTTCTTTTCTTGAGTCTGTAACAGCGTCATCAAATGAGACCAGCAAGGCCTCGGTGGACTATTCTTTACCCTCTTGAATGGTTAATCCCTTCCTTCCTTGGACTCCTAAGACTTCCCGTTCTTTAGTAAAAATAGGGACACTGTCTACTTCTGTGTCAGTTATGTGTTGCTACACAACAAGCTACCCCAAATTTAGGGGCTTAGCACAACCATATCATTTGGTCGTAATGCTATGGGTCAATAATTTAAGCCAGGCCTGGCTGGGGCATTCTTCTGGGTGTCGTGCCTAGAGCCACTTATGGGGCTGCAGTCACCTGGTGGCCCAAATGGGGCTGGATGATCTCAGATTGCCTCAGATGTCTGGCGTGAGCTGCTGTCAGATGGTCTGTCTGGGCCGCGCTGTGCGACACAGTAGCAACCAGCCGCGTGTAGCTGCCGAGCACTTGCAGTGTGGCCGGTCTGATTTGAGATGTGTTGTAAATGTAAAACACACATTTCATTTCTGATTCTGAAGACGTAGTCACTATATAGTGTAAACTGTCACTTAATAATTTTTATATATTGATTACATGTTAATATAATATTTTGAATTTGGGTTAAATAAAATATATTAAAATGAATTTCACCTGCTTTTTAGTTTTTTAATATGACTGCTAGAAAATTGAAAATTATATATGTGGATTGCATTATTATATTTCTATTGGACAGTGTTGTACCATATGAATGAAATGTATAGTTGCATTACAAATGGAACTATGGCTTATATTTCACAGTTTACACATATAAATAATGAAGTAGATGTATGGCCCTACCTTTCAACTCTGGCCCATTCATTTCACTCTGGTGGAAGGCTCTAGAATCACTGAAGGATGATTTAAGCTCGGTGGGTTAAGTGACTTGGTGAGAACTGGAAGCCAGGATTCTTACTGCCCAGGGCCTGGCCCTGCTGCTCATGCCCTTTGCTGATGCTGGTTGAATCCCAAGGACCATCTGTATTTTCCTCTTTCTGGACACCCCAACCCCTTCCCTACCCCTCTCAAAGCTCATGCCTTCATGCCACAGGCAGTCAGACGTTTTCTTCTCAAGCCTAAGCACCAGAAGCAGATGCTGCAGTTCAGAGTCCTGCAATTTGGCATTCTACTGCAATCAGTCGATGTTCTCTCACCTCACCTGACCAGGCAGGACAAGACTGGCAGCAGGGCTCCTAAACCAGCCTGGAACCAAGAGTGAGAAGCAGAGACTGTTGTCACTGACAGTCACTGGGCTGGGCTAAAGCACACCCTCCCAGCCTTCAGATGCAAATACTCTGAGGTCCCGAAGGTAGTCTGCAGCTCCTGTGGCCACAACAAAGCAGAACTGTACTGTGCACCTTGCAGAAGGAAGCTCAAAGATAAATATCGTTAGGCAATAGGAAAATAATGATCCGTTTTGTAGTGATCCAGCTGAGACTTGAACTAAGCATGGATAGTAAGGAACAGAGTAATTAGGCACTTAGAAGCCAAAAGACATAGGACTTAGATGGGAAGGCTTGGAGAGAGAAGAGTCTGGGTCTCAGGTCTAGCCAGGTGAACCTGTTGGGCGATGGTACCATCCACTGATAAGCTGACTAGACGGAGGAGGGTGGCGTTTGGTAGAGAAGATCCTGGGACTCGTGTTTCTAAGGTACCGATGGGAGATCTAAGTGGAGGTGGTGAGTAAACAGCTGGAAATAAGGATTTAGCTGTGCGAGAGAAGGAAGGACAAGAGAAATGGATGTGGGAGTCGCTATTCTGTGGGACTTGGTTGAAACAATTGATGGAGATAAGATTCTCCAGGGGGGCTGTGGGATTAAGAACACATTGCTGAGAGTGAGACCCTGGGAAATAACTGTATTTGAAATGCAGGGAAAGGAAACAGAATCTTTGAAGGAGACCAAGAAGTAATCTAGCATCAGGGCCTTGGTATGTAATTACTAAAGAAAAGGAGAAAGATCCCTAGAACATAGTGGGCCACATTTATCCTTTTATTCCCTAAAGGACTCTGTACATAGAAGACATGCAATTAATGTTTATTAAGTTAGATTAAGTTGCATTGGGTTGCACTGCGCTGATTTGAGCTGAATCGAGTTACTGCTTCCTGAGTTGCTCCCGAAGTTTTAGGCACCCGCCCCATCCAGCTGCTGCCCATTCCTTCCTCTTGGTCACTAAGTCCAGGATGCAGCAGGAACTTTGTTGCCCGATGAAACATGTCAGGGCCTTAGTAAAAGCCAGTACAGATTACCTCACCAATCACCATTTGCCTGCCTCCGGGTGACCTCACAGAATGCCCAGATAACAGAGGCTTCAAATGACATTAATACCGCTTATAATAAACATTCTGAAGGCAGATGGTTTCAGGTTTGGAGCAGGACTTCAGTTACAAAGGACCCAGGCCTTTTGTTTGTTTGTTTTTCCACTTTGGTGTCTAGTTGGTTAACTGTTAGTCCTGAGGGTTATCACCTCACGGTTATGAGATGGCAGCCGTATTTCCAAGGATCGTGTTCTAAAGTAACCAAGCTCTTGGCAGGAATACAGTGTCGGCCTGCACTGTACTTTTGACAGAGAAAATTATCTTTGTCAGAAGTTTCCCCAGCTGACTTTCTCTTATACTTAATTGGCCAACTTGGCCATAATGCTCATCCCTAAACCAACCGCTAGCAAAGGCGAATGGTCTTACCGTGCCGGCACAGCCAAGTCATGGTCATCCCGTGGAGCTAGAGGAGGACCCATCTTCCTTGAACATGGTACCACCAAAAAACAAGCAAACTGGGGTCTCATAAGCTGGGGAAGAAAGAGGGAATGGCTGTAGGGTAGAAAACCAATGGTGTCTTCCAATCCCTCATTTATTGTGCGCTTACTGTGTATCAAGAGCAGTTATTTTACCACCGGCCAGATTTTAAATTACTGAGCAGACGCCCTTCCTACCAGCCCCTGTTGGCCTCTGTTATCGTTGGAGGTCTTTCCTGCTTGAAAACTGAACCGACCCTCTAGGATCTTCTCAGTTCTAAACCGGTCTTGGGGCCAGTTTCCTCCCGTATTGTGGGCGTATCTGCCCCTGACTCTGAAAATCCTGTATGTCTGTCACCTTCGTTCTGCTCGTGGTGAACCTTGTCCTCTCCACCCCCCTTCAGCTCCTCCCTTGAAAACATTTGATCACCTGGTCTCCTATCAGCCCCCCTCTCTCTCAGTTTCCATCAGTTGATCTTGATGTCACCTACAAGCTTGTCGATTCACTTTCTTATTTTTTTTCCTACCTGTTCACTGTTTCCCACCGTGCGCTTTGCATTATCCCGTTCTTCAGGGGTCATCTGCTCACCTCTGCTGACTGTCCCAGATTTGGATAGGGACCCTGGTTCAGAAAGTTCCAGTGAGTCCCTCTTGCCTGACACAAGAAGTCTCTAGCCTTCAATGGCAGAAGGACACCTTCCTAGCCATTGACAGTGTTGCCTCTGGAGAGGGCGTTGAGGGATTCATTCATGTCATCTGTATTCCTTCAGTCTTCTACTGCAAGCACCTATTATGTTGCTGGCATCATTTAACAAAGCCCAAAGCCGCTGGCCTAGCACGCAGAGCTTTCCCCGTTCCAGCTCCTCTCCCACTGTTCCACACGAATGTCCCTCTCCGTTCCAGTCGATGTCCTTCCTGCCCTTGAGCCTTGAATTGTTGCTCAAAACACAACCTAGTATGAAATACCTATGCCTTTCTGTCCTGACTTACTTAATTTCTACCCCCTTTTTAAAGCCTCCAAGACCTAAACTTGGAAGAGCTTGCCAACAGCCCATTCTGCCTCCTGCAGCCTCCGCATCACCCCACAGGCTTCCCACAGTCTCCTCCTTCCCTGAACCCCTGAGGCACTTTGCAGTTGTACCTCAGGGCTCCAATCACATCTGCGAGTCATCCAGCCCTGCTCTTTGTGCTGCCGAGCGGGGCGTCCATTCTCGCTGCCTTTATTCGTCCACTCTCTGATTCTTGCTGGTGGCACTAAATGTGACTGGAGTGACAGACAGGAGTTCACTTACAAAAGTGAGCTTGAAGATGTCAGAAATGCATTGCCTATGAACTAGTACGCCTGAACTGTTCTTTCTTTTGGCTTTTAGATGTTGACTTCCTGATAATGTCTCTGATGTTGTAGCTTGAAGCACTACTTAAATGCCACATTGTCACTACTTCCTATTTACCATACCCTCATAAAAAGCTCATAAAGGGACAGTATCATACCTTTATCAGTTAATATCTGGTGGTTTGATTTTAAAAGTGTCTCCTTATATTTTCTTCATTGCTGTATTTTCAAAACAGCACTCACAGACTTTCTCTTTTTTAAAATATTTAAGACCCTATCTTTGAATTTCAGGGTTTATGTTTTCAACCTCCTTTTATGTGAGTGAGTGACTGCTGACCCCATAGTCACCTCTTTGGAGGCACAGTCTTCCCGAGCTTCCTCCAGGTGTCTGTTTTCCTCTCTGATCTGTAGGAGGTTCAGAGTGAAGGGAATCGGTTCTGCTAAGGGGATAGGTTACCTGGAAGTGGCCCGATCACTGGTTTCCTTGCGATTATTTTGTCGAGAAGCTTCTGAACTGCACATACCTCTGCCCACTCTTTGGTCAGAAGGAGAGAGCACAGTGTGGGCCAAAAGGAATGAAATGGAGGCAGGAGAGCCAGAGAGGGGCAATCACAAATGCTGAATGCAGAGAACTGAGGTCCATTGCCTGAAATCGCTGCGAAATTAGTGGGAGGGGAACATCGCAGCCCCCGCCTGTGGCTGCTGCTCCTTGGGTTCAGTCATTGTGTTCCAAGTAGCATTTAAACTGGCATTTAGAGAGGCCTAGAATGCGAATTCTTGCAGGGGAGGCAGCCAGCACAAGCCAGCCTTGTTCCAGTTCTTTGAGGACGAAGGAAATAAATTTTAAAACAGCACCCTCCTTCCTGGGCTGTCTCTTGTTTGTTTGCCCTGAGGATTTGTCAGTAACTCTTTGGTCTCTGGTGTGTTTAAACTCTGCCCCTAGCCACAAGTGGGAACTGGTGAAAGGGAGACTCTGGGTTTATATGAAAGGCCGGCGATGTATTAATGGTGCCGTTCTACTTATGTTGGACTCATAAAGGGCCATGAACAAGGGTGTCTCATTCATGTGTTCCTTTAGGCATCCATTCAACAAACATGTCTCAAGCCTCGGTTTTGTGTCCAGGACCATTCTAGGAACTATTTGGGGTGGAAAAGAAGTAAAAGACCTGGTTCTTACCTCAAATATCTCTAGTCAGCATATGATAATATTATTAGTAATGATGGCTGACACCGTTTATTTAATCCCTTTTACTCTGACCAAGAAACCAGGCTAGAGACGTTATAGATATTGCTCAGTTTAATCATCAAACATTCCTTTCTTGGGAAGGGGCTCTTCTTTTAAAAATTAATCCTCACCCGAGAATATGTTTATTGATTTTTAGAGAGAGAGGAAGGGAAAGTAAGAGAGAGAAACATCTATCGGTTGCTTCCTGTACGCACCCCAACCGGGGATCAAACCCGCAACCTAGGTGTGGGCCCTGACCAGGAATCGAACCCATGACCTTTTGATGCATGGGACAGTGCTCCAATCAACTGAGCCACCTGGCCAGAGCATCATCAAACGTTTTTGAGTACTTCGTGTCTAGGCACAGTGCTGGGGGCTAGGGTAGGGACCTCGTTCTAGCAGGAAAGACAGATAACATTAAACAAGCAATGGCTGGTGTGCCGGGGCGCCTTGCCACACTCAAAGGTGCTCTTTTCAGCAAATCACCTGGGGCTTCTTAGAAATAACAAATGTAGAGCCCCACCCAGACGTGCTGCATGTTAACAAGATTGTTGGGTAATTTATTCAATTTATTCCTGTGCATGCTGAAGTTTGGGATTTAGTTTGGTCTGAAGTAGAAGATGAAGGAAAGTCTCTCCAGGGCAGTGACTTTAATGTTAGCCGTGATGAGGACCCAGCGGGGAAAGAGATGATGGGTTGGGGTAGGCAGCCCGTGGGCCCTCTGGGATTGTGAGTCCAGTATGATGGCAGAGCGGAGGGGCAGGGAGGGAAGAGACCAAGTGCAGCCTGTGGGCTCCCCATCTCAGACCACATGTGAGATGTTGGCGTTGGCACCAGTTCAGAAGACCAGCTGAGATGCCCAGTCTCCTCCCAAGAGACTCTCCAGGTCCTGTGTGGTTCACTGCTATCTAAGAGGTCAAACTGGCTAGGCCAGCCACTGCAGGGAGAGGGGAAAACAGACCCTGTCCTTGGTGCTAGGGGAGGTCAAAAGAGAAGATGGGAGCCCTGGGGCTCTGGGGATTCTAAAGCTGATGGAGATAGGACCTTTAACCGTGGGAGCTTCCAGTCTAATAGGAGAGGCACAGCCCCTGCCTTCAGACAGCTCCGAGTAAGATGGGGGCTCCACAGCTCCCATCTCCGTAAAGTCCAGACAGAACGGGAGAAACACACCTGCCTGAAGGAAAGACAGAACTCAGGCATAGGAGAATAAAAAGTGCGCAATGATCCGACTTACCGAAGCTATAAAAAAGGTCACAGCACTCCTGGCTCCTCATCACCACCAGAGGACATTGCAATATGACAGTTTGCTTCTTCTTACCTTTTTTTGGCCAGCTGCAAAAGTAACAAGTGTTCATCACATCTGCAAAATTAGAAGCCAGTGAAGAGCGTGTTATCCCAGATGGTGCTCCTCTGAATTAAGGGGTTTCTCTACTCAGGGTTGATTTTAGGTTGCTATTTATGGCCCTGAAAGGAGAAGCTCCTGAGGTGGAGGCAGGTAGCTGGGCACCATGCAAGCCACCTCTTCCTTCTCTCTCATCCAGACCCCAACTTTACCCATAGCTCACACTCTGCTGCACAGCCAAGGCCAGTGGCACCGGTGGGGGTGACACACTTGCCAGGTCCTGCCTCTGGAGAGAAGCTGTGCCTTCCAGCTTAGGTTCCAGCGCAGTCTAGCATGTGCTTTACTTGCCTGGCCCTGGCACAGATGGAGTCCTGTCTGCCAGCCCTTCCTCCCCAGCCCTCCCCTGGAGACCGTGACTACTGACGTCGGCCAAGAAAGAAAGAGAACTTGAGATCTACTGAAAGGGACGTCAGCTTACAGACGTTCTTGCTTTTGTCCCACAAATGACTTACTTGTCACCTTGATCAGATTCTCCTCCATTCCTTTACTCTGCCACCAGGACCATCAGGCTCCCATCAGCACTAAAATAAGGAAGCGTGGTGGGCAGGGAGACCGTGTGATCTGAAATCATGACCCCCAGGCTCAGTTCCTGGCTCTACTACTCCTCGCTGTATGACCTTGGCTAAGGGGTTCTTTTTTCCCTCAGATAAGGGATTTTTAAAAATTACTTGAGCTTTAGTTTTCATACCTGTAAGATGAGAATGATGATAATACCTGACTCACTGGGTCGTTGTGAAGATCAACTGCAGCGAATGTATTGAGAAGATTTGAAACTTTTAAAACATGTAATAACCAATATGTCTTTTTTAATTGAGGTAACATTGGTTAATACCATTATACAAACTTCAGGGGGACAAAATCATAATTCAGTATCTGTATACTCTGTTGTGTGCTCAGTACCAAAAGTCTGCTTTCCGTCTGTCACCACGCACTTGACTCTCTTTCCACAGTTTGCCCTCCCCTAGTTCTCCCCCTCCCGGTCATCACCGTTCTGTTGCTTGTATCTATGACATTGTTTTTGTCCTTTGTCGAGTGAAATCAAAAGGTTTTTGTTCTTTGTTGTTTAACTTATTTCACTTAGCTTATACCCGAAAGATCTGTCCATGGTTGTCTCAAATGGCAGTTTTTATCTTCAAGGCTGAGTAATATTCCATTATATATGCATACCACATCTTCTGTGTCCATTCAGCCATCGATGGACACCTATATTGCTTCTGCAGCTGGGCTATTATAAATAATGCATCAGTGAAAATAAGGGTACATATATGTTTTCAAATTAGTGATTTTATATTATTTAAGTAAATTATCAGGAGAGGAATGGGGGATCCTATGGTAGTTGATTTTTAATTTTTTAAGGAATCTCCATACTTTTTTTACATAGTGTCTGCACCAATTGACAGTCCCACCAACAGTATATGAGGGTTCCTCCCTTTTCTTCACATTCTCTTCAACACTTATTATTTCTTGTCTTTTTGAGGTTAGCCATTCTTACAGGTGTGAGGTGATACCTCATTGTAGTTTTGATTTGCATTTCCCTACTAATTAGTGATGCTGAACTTCTTAAATGCCTGTTGGCCATCTATATGTCTTCCTTGGGCAAATGCCTATATAGATCCTCTGCCCATTTTTTTTTTTTTTTAAAGATTTTATTTATTTATTTTCAGAGAGAGGAGAAGGGAGAGAGAAAGAGCAATGTATGGTTGCCTCTCACATGGCCCTCACTGGGGACCTGGCCCGCAACCCAGGCATGTGCCCTGACTGGGAATCAAATTGTTTTTGTTGTTGTTGTTGTTGTTCAGTTGTATGAGGTTTTTTTTTAATTTTTTTATCTTCACTTGAAGACATTTTTTTCATTGCTTCTAGAGAGAGAGGAAGGGATAGAGAGAAACATCAGTGCAAGACAGAAGCATTGATTGGTTACCCCCCTGCACACCTGGAGCAGGGGTCGTATGCTTCTGGACCCTGGGTGGAGCCTGCAACCTAGGGGTGTGCCCTGACCAGGAATTGAACCTGCAACCTTTTGGTTTCAGGATGACGCTTCAACCAACTAAGCCATACCAGGCAGGGCAATTGTATGAGTTCTTAAAATATATTTTCTATATTAATTCCTTATCAGAAGTATCATTTACAAATATTTTCTCCTATTCAGTTGGTTGCCTTTTTTTGTTGTTATTGTTGATGGTTCCCTTCTCTGTGAGGAAGCTTTTTAGTTTGACATATCCTATTTATTTTTGCTTTTGTTTCCTTTGCCTTTGGAGTCAAATTCACAGAAACACCAATAATGCCGATGTCCAGGAACTTAGTACCTATGTCTTCTGCTATGTATTTTATTGTTTCAGGTCTTACATTCAGGTCATTGATTTATATTTAGTCAATTTTTGTGTATGGTGGAAGATAATGGTCTAGTTTTGTTCTTTTCAGATTGCTGTCCAGGTTTACCAACACCACTTATATTGACTTTCCTTTCCCCATTGTATGTTTTTGGCTACTCTGTTGTGTTATAAATTAGTTGCCCATAAATGTGTGGATTTATTTCTGGGCTATCAATTCTGTTTCATTGATCCGTGTACCTGTTTTTCTGACAATATCATACTGCTTTGATTAATATAGCTTTGTAGTATAATTTGAAATCAGGAACTGTGTTACCTCTGGCTTTGTTCTTTTTTCTCAGGATTGCTCAGGGTCTTCTGTGGTTCCATACAAATTTTAGGATTTGTTTTGTTCTGCTTCTGTGAAAAATGCCTTTGAGGTTTTTATAAGGATTGCACTGAATCTTTAGATTGCTTTAGATATTGTGGACAACTTAACAATGCTAATTCTTCCAATTCATGAACGGAATATCTTTCCATTTCTTTGTGCCTTCCATTTTTTTCAACAATGTCTAGTAGTTTTGAGTGTACAAGTCTTTCACCTCCTTAATTTATTCTTGGATATTTTATTCTTTTTGTTGTGATTGCAAATGGAAATGTTTTTTCATGTCTCTTTCTGATAGTTGTTAGTATATAGATATACAACAGATTTTTGTGTATTGATTTTGTATCCTGCAACTTTACCATATTCATTTATTGTCTTCTATAGTTTTTTTTGTGGAATCTTTAGGGTTTTCTATATATATTAAATCATGTTGTCCACAAAGAGTGACAGTTTTACTTTTTTCCTGGATATTTCTTTTTCTTGCCTAGCTAGGACTTCCAGTGCTGTGTTGAAAGAAAGTGGTATGAATGGGCATCCTTGTCTTTTTCTTGGTTTTCAGTTTTTCACCATTGACTATGATGCTAGCTGTGGGTTTGTCGAAAGTGCTCTTTATTATGTTGAGGTACTTTCCTTCTGTACCCATTTATTGAGAGCTTTTTACAATCATAAATGGATGTTGTATCTTGTCAAATGCTTCTCCTGCATCTATTGAGATGATCATATGATTTTGATTTTGTTAATGTGGTGATTCATGTTGGCTGATTAGTGGATGTTGAGTCATCCTTGTATCTTGGGAATGAATCCCACTTGATTGTGGTGTGTGATCCTTTTAATGTATCATATTCAATTTGCTAGTATTTTGTTGAGGATTTTGCATCTATATTTATCAAAGATATTGACCTATAATTTTGTAGTTTGGGGGGATATCCTTGCCTGACTTTGGTATCAGGGTAAACGGTGGCCTCATAAAGTGAGTTAGCAAACATTCACTTTGGTTTGGTAGAATCCACCAATGAAGCCATCAGGCCCTGGACGTCTGTGATTTTTGGGAGGTTTTGATTACAATTTCCTTACTAGTGATCAGTCTGTTCAGTTTTTCTAATTCTTCATAATTCAGTCTAGGAAGATTTTATGCTTCTAAGAATTTTTTCATTTCTTCTAGGTTGTACAATTTGGTGGCATATGGCCTTTCGTAGTATTCTTTTATAATCCTTTGTATTTCTGTGATATCCATTGTAACTTCTCCCCTTTCCTTTCTGATTTTACTTATTTGAGTCTTTGTCTTCCTTTGTGAATCTAGCTAAATGTTTATTAATTTTGTTTATGTTTTCAAAGAACCAGCTCTTCATTTCTATTTTTTCTAATGTCTTTTTATTCTCCGTTCATTTATTTCCACTCTGATTTTTATTATTTTTTCTCTTCTGCTGACTTTGGGCTTTGTTTGTTCTTCTTTTTCTAGTTCTTTAATGTGTAATGCTAGATTGTTTATTTAAGATTCTTCTTGCTTCTTGAGATAGGCCTGTATTGGTATAAACTCCCCTCTTAGTACTGCTTTTGCTGCATCCCAATGATTTTGGTATGTCATATTTTCATTTTCATTTGTCTCTATGTGTCTTTTTATTTCTGCATTGATGACACGGGGTAGGTCGGGCCTGCCGACACCCGTGGTTGCCGTGACTCGGTGCGTGT
>PVJI01018680.1:0-32793 GCA_004026765.1 Micronycteris hirsuta | reverse complement strand
ACTAATATAGAAATTATAACTTCCTAGTAAATCGAGCCATTCATTAAAGGCAATGAAATGTCCTTTTAACTTATTTTTTCCTTCTGTGTGAGGTATTAAAACTGTATCAGCTGCATTTGGTTAGTATTTGCATGGTGTGTCTTTTTCCATTGTTACAGTCCAGCCTTTTAATGTCATTATGTTTTAGAGGAGTATTTATATCATTGTTCTCCAGTCTTACAATCTTTACATTTTACCTGGAAAATTTATAAAGTTACATTTATAATAATGTAACTTCTGGTATATTTAGGTTTAAATCTACCCATCTTACTATTTGCGTTCTATGTCCCCCATTTATTCTGTTCTTTTTTGTCTTTTTTATGGGCTTCTTTGATGAGTTGTTGAGTTTTTTCGGGGGGGAGGTCAGCTGTTAACTATACATTCCTTTACTAGGATGATTGCAAAATGCATCCTTGATTTATCTGTTTCATTTTCTTCATCCTTGAGGGTTGTACAGACTTGTTTATCATCAATAGTGGAGTGGTTCAGTTAAATTTAGTACATCCATTTAGCAATGAGGAAAGTGTATTTTTAAGTGAAAAAAATACATACAGAAAGTGTGTGTTGTGCCTGGAAAAAAGGGTTTAGGATAAGCCTTTTATTTTAACTTTGTTTTTTATTTTTATTTTTATTTTTTTTAGAGAGAGGGGAAGGCAGGGAGAAAGAGAGGGAGAGAAACAGCAATGTATGGTTGCCTCTCACATGGCCCTCACTGGGGACCTGGCCTGCAACCCAGGAATGTGCCCTGACTGGGAATCGAACCGGGACCCTCTGGTTCCCAGCCCGCGCTCAATCCACTGAGCTACACCAGCCAGGGCTAACTTTGTATGTTTAAAAAAGACTCTGGAGAGGAATACACAGAGAGCTGATTACATTGGTTTCCTATTTGGTCGTGGTGGTGGGAACTGAAACGATGCAGGATCTCTCATTTACCTTTTTATGCAATTTAAAAATTTTTCCAACCCAGTGTATGTTTTACTCAGTCAAAAATCAGCTTAGAAAGTTGGAATAAAATGTTTCTGCTATTATATTTTCATTTCAGTTTAATGCCTGTGCTCAACCTTTATCATCTTTAATCAGAAGTTTCTAAATTCTAGATTAAGTCATGAAAAAGATTATCTTGGTTGTCACGTATAACATACGGGTGCTTATGTTCATTGCTATTGCACGCCATTTTCTAAATGTCACACAAATACAGACTCATTACTTGTTGTTGTGATGGTACATAGTAATCATGAAAAACCCAGAAGACTTGGTCTCTTGAGAGAAGCAAAAATTTTACACTTTTAAAGGCAGTCTTTGGTCTTTTGTGTAAAAATAAGTGGAAAGAATATTATATACGTAAACATTCAGTTGATCAGTTGAGGACAGGAGGAGGAGACAGCTTTTTTCTCTTAGCGGCGGTCCCACGGCCTCCCGGTCCCCAGGGAAGGAAAGCTGGTCCTGGGACCGAGACTCTGCTCCCCAGCCTGGGGTAGCTCGTCATAGGTTGTCCTTGTCTGAAGGGCACCATCTGTGCGAAAGGGAGACAAGGAGGGACGTACATTTTCTTAAAACAGGGAATGTAGGCGCTTTCTTCTCAGGCTGTCTCAAGACTATCTTAGGGCAGTTTGTATTACAAGTTTTCAATACAATTAAACTTCATGCCTTAAGAAAAATCAAACCAGTTGTCTTAGCCTATACAGGATAGCCTCCTGTCTTGTTTTCTTTATAAAAAGAATGTGAATTTAGGCAGCTACGAAGGAAAAGAAATGTTAACTTTTGTTCTTTCAATTTGGTAGGTTTGAGAAATTTCTGTGGTTCCTTAGCTCAGAGAACTATCTCATTATAGGAGGACGAGACCAGCAACAGAATGAAGTGATTGTGAAGCGATACTTGACACCAGGTGGGTGAGACTAAAATTCTAAAGAATTTTCTGTTAAGTATTCGGTCCGTTATCTCAATACTTACAGGTATAGACTTTTCGTTTTAAACGTCTTTGTTTGACAGAGTCAGTTGGTAGGAAGAGTCTGATGGTTTGTTTATGGTTTAAACTTAGTTCCCATTTTAGGGAGTCTTCCTGAAGTAGCAGCGTTGGGCTTACCTGCAGTGTTGGACTTTTGATTCTCTACCACGTTAGCAAATACTAATGGCTTTCAGTCCTCCAGAGTCATTGAAGAGCGAAGTTTTAAAGCTTGATTTCTCAGTGCTGGACTTTCTAACCTTTTTTAACATTTAGAAACAGGACTTAATCCCTGTGGCGTAAGGCCCTCTCATTCATTTTCTTTTAAGTTTTTAATTATTATTTATTTTTAAGTGTATTTTATTGATTATGCTATTACATTTGCCCCATTGTTTTCCTCCCCTTTATCCTGCTCTGCCCTGTACTGCCTCACTCTACAGCTTCCCCCCTCCTTGGTTCATGTCCATGGATCGTACATCATACATATAAGTTCTTTGGCTTCTCCATTTCCTGTACTATTCTTAACCTCCCCCTAGCTATTTTATAGACAAAATAGACAATTATGCTTTTTTTTTTTTTGGCATTGGTTAGGATTTTTTAAATTAAAAAATTATTTTTTAAGTATATTTTATTGGTTATGCTATTACAGTTTTCCCAATTTTTCCCTTTACTCCCCCTCCATCTCCAACCCTCCAGCATTCCCCCTGCCCTTAGTTCATGTCCATGGGTTGTACATGTAAGTTCTTTGAGTCCTCTGTTTCCGATACCATTTTTAACCTCTCCCCATTTATTTAATACCTACTAATTATGCTTCTTCTTCCCTGTACCTTTTCCCCCCATTCCTCCCTTCCCCCTCCCCACTGAAACCCCTCCATGTGATGTCCATTTCTCTGATTCTGTTCCTCATCTAGTTGTTTGCTTAGTTTATGTTTTCATCGCTTTTCTTTCTTTTATTTTTCTAGCTTCATTTGTTGATAGTTGTGAGTTCGTTGTCATTTTACTGTTCTCATTTTACTGTTCATGTTTTTGGTCTTCCTTTTCTTGGATCAGTCCTTTTAACATTTCATATAATAAAGGCTTGGTGATGGTGAACTCCTTTAACTTGACCTTACCTAGGAAGCACTTTATCTGCCTTTCTAAATGGCAGCTTTGCTGGATAGAGTCATCTTGGATGTAGGTCCTTGCCTTTCATGACTTCAAATACTTCTTTCCAACCCCTTCTTGCCTGCAAGATTTCTTTTGAGAAATCACCTGACAGTCTTATGGGAACTCCTTTGTAGGTAACTGTCTCCTTTTCTCTGGCTGCTTTTAAGATTCTCTCCTTATCTTTAATCTTGGCTAATGTAATTATGATGTGCCTTGGTGTGTTCCTCTTTGGGTCCAACTTCTTTGGGAACCTCTGGGCTTCCTGGACTTCCTGGAAGTCTATTTCCTTCGCCATATTGGAGACATTTTCCTTCATTATTTGTTTAAATAAGTTTTCAATTTTTTGCTGTTGTTGTTCTCTCTTTGGCACCCCTACAATTTGGATAGTGGACTGTTTGAAATTGTCAAAGAGTTTCAAAAGTTTCTCTTCATTTTTTTGATTTCTTGTTTCTTCATTCTCTTCCAGTTGGATGTTTATTTCTTTCTTTTGTTCCAAATCGTTGCTTTGAGTCCTGGTTTCCTCCCTGTCACTGTTAGTTCCTTGAATATTTTGCTTTATTTCATTTGGGTATCTTTCATTTATTCTTTCATTTTTCAACCAAGCTCAATCAGTTCTGTAAGCATTTTGATTACCAGGGCTTTAAATTCTCCATCAGATAGGTTGGCTTCTCTCCTCATCGCTTAGCTCTCTTCCTGAGGCTTTGCTGTTCGTTCATTTGGGCCCTATGTCTTTGTCTGGGTGCACCTGTTACGTTGTAAGGGGCAGAGCTTTAGGTACTCACCAGGGTGGGGCACCTCACTTTGCTCTGTTGTGGCTGGTTGAATTTTTCTTTAACTCCTTGGTTGTCGGACTTCCATCCAGTTTGATTTTCTGGCAGTTCTGGGTATTTTTTGTTTTAAATTGGTTGTATCCTTCTTTGGTTATGCGAGGAAGCAAAACATTTCTACCTATGCCTCCATCTTGGCTGGAACTCTCTTCTCCTTTATTTTTATTTTCTGATATCTACCGCTTCACTGTGGCTGAACCATCAGTGTAGGTATCAGGAATCAGTAATCAATATCAGAACCATTCTGATGTCCGCTGAGGATCCTGACCCAAGAAAGAAAGCAACAGGAGTCAGGTTCCATGGTTCCCAGGGCTCGGTCTCTGTCTTCTCAGCTCTGTGTATTGTGAGTTGCGCCTGTCATGGGGCAGTGTGGGTTTTGCTTTCCTTGGAGTTTCAAGTCCCAGATGACCTGTCCATAGCAATCAACGACTGCTCATTTTATCTGCTAGGAACAGTGCATTTTCCTTTACTCTGGTTGACCATTTACTCCTGCGTTCATCTGTCTATTCCTTTGTTCATTCATTGCTATCACACACTCAGAATGACACTGGAAGGCTTGGTCATCTTACAAGGATCCTGGCTTCTTCAGCCTCCATTCTTACCAGTTTCCCCTCAGTCTGGCCTCCCAACTACTCTTCCTACATGTCAAACATCCATAAAGCCTCAGGACCTTTGCACTTGCTGGGACGGCTCATCAGCTCTATGTGTCTCAACCGGCCAGCAGGCTAGCCTGGCCTTTCTTACGTGGTCACTCAGCAAGTTTCTGAGAGAGGAAGCACACAAGATCTCTCACGGTCCAGGCTGGGATCTGGCACTAGGTCATATCTGCCACATTCAACTGGCCAAGGCAGATCACGGGGCAGGCCCAGGTTCACGGGATGGGGAGTAGACTCCACCTCTTGATGGGTGAAGGTTCACAGTCACAGAGTAAAGAGGGGCGGGGAGAGGAAGGGAGAGGAATCGTGGCCATTTTTGTTACCTGCCGTGTTATCATTGCTTTCCTGTAAGGAGGCCTATGAGAAATCTCCCAGGGGCAGGAGATGGCGTTCATAGGTCTTCTTATCCCTTTTAGATTTCAAACCCATTAAACAGTAAATAAGTTATTTTAACTGAGAAAGACAACAGGATTCAAAGCGTCATTTCTTGTTTTTAAGGGGACATTTATGTGCATGCTGACCTTCATGGCGCTACGAGCTGTGTAATTAAAAATCCAACAGGTAATGTATTTCTTTCTGTTCTCAACTTTTCATTCCTTTTGTTAAAATATTTTAGTGTAACTATAAGACAAAAATTGTGAGTGAAAATAAAGGAGGACACTTTAAATGCAAAGAGGGTCAATCTATCGGTAAGATACAACAAGTTATAAACATAGGAACTCCACAACAAGAGCCCTAGAATACATGAAGTAAAACCCGGCAGAATTGAAGGGAGAAACAGGTGATACCACAAAAGTAGTTCGTGAAGACTTCAATGCTTTAACAGTTAGCAGGGAAATGGAAGGTTGGAACAGCACTGTGTTCACTAGACCTGATGCATCTCGGCTGCACTGCACCCAGCAGCGGTGGCTTCTCGTTCATCTCATGTACACACGGAACACTCTCTGGGACAGACATATGACAGTCTGTAAAACACATCCCAGTAATTCAAAACTGTAAAAGTCCTACAGAGTAAGGTTTCTGACCATAATGGAGTGAAATTAGAAACCATTAATAGAAAATTTGGACAATGCACAAATGTATAGAAATTATACAACACTCATAAATAAACAATGGATCAAAGAGAAAATCACCAGGGGGTGTGTGAGAAAATACTTTGAGAGAATGAAACAAAAACAATGTATCAAAACTTATAGGACACTGCTAAAGCAGTGCTTAGAAATTTATGGTGGTAATACCTATAATGAAAAACAGGAAAGATCTCAGTAACAAAATTATAATCATTAAAATCTAAAAAAGCAAAAGCAAATAACCCATAGTAAGGAGAGGAAGGAAATAATGGAGTGGAAATGATTGAAACAGAGACTAGAAAAATAATATAGAAAATCATTGGAACTATAGTTGGCTCTTTGAAAAGATCCACAAAATTGATAAACCTAGACTTAACCAAAAAAAATAGAGAAGATTCAATTTCCTAAAAGCAGGACTAAAAGAGGGGACTTAACAGAAGTCAGAAGGACTTTGAGGGACTTCTGTGTACAGTTGTACAGCAGCAAATTAGATGCCTGAGGAAATGGGACAGAATCTTAGAAAGACACAAACGACCAAACTGACCCAAGGTGAAGTGGAAAATCAAAACAGACCTGTAACAAAAGATTGAATTAGTCATTTAAAAAAATTCACTCACAAAAGAAATCCCAGGCCTTTGTGGCTTCAGTGGGTAATTCTATCAAACTTTTAAAGATGATTAAACATCTGTCCTTTACAGAGTCTTCCAAAAAAAATAGAAGAAATGGGAATACTTTCTAACTCGTGCCAGGCTATTTTACCCTAATAACACAACCAGACAGACATCACAAGAAAAACCTACAGATGAGTATCGCTTAGGAATGTAGACAAATCCTCAACAATAGGGCACTGAATCTCGCAGCATATCAAAGCATTATACATCATGACAAAGGGGGGTTTATCCCAGGCATGTGGGGTTTGTCTTAAGATTGAAAAATAATTTAGTAAAATGTATTAACAGAATAAAGGATAAAAATTACATAATCATCTCAGTTGGTGCAGAAGAAGCCTTTGGCAACAGTCCAGCTCCCACTTGTGATAAACACAAGTCAACAAACTAGGAATAGAAGGGAATTTCCTCACCCTGGGAAAGGACGTCGAGGAAACCCACAGCTCACAGCCATACTTGATGCTGAAGGACTGATGCTGTCCCCCAAGATCACAAATGAGATACGCATGCCTGCTCTGGCTGCTTCTATTCAGCATTTTATGGAGGTTCTAATTAGGCCATTAGGCAATAAAAAGAAATAAAAATATCCACATTGGCAAGGAACAAATAAAACTGTCTGTTTGCAGTTAGTTGATCCTTAAGGAATCCACCAAAAATTATTAATAAACAAGTTCAACAATGTTTAGAGCATAAGAACATTTACAAAAGTCAGTTATTTCTATGCTGTAGCAATGAACAGTACTAAAAGGAAGGAATTTTTTAAAGATTTTATTTATTTATTTCTATAGAGGGGAAAGGAAGGGAGAGAGGACAACATCAGTGTCCTCACTCGTGTCCCCAGCCGGGGACCTGGCCGGCAACCCAGGCACGTGCCCTGACTTTTAACTGAACTGGTGACCCTTTGGTTCTCAGGCCAGCACTCAGTCCACTGAGCCACACCAACCAGGGCTTCCTTATGATTTTCTTTGGAATAATTGTGGGCCAGGTCCCCAGTGGGGGGCATATGAGAGGCAACCACACATTGATGTTTCTCTCCCTCTTTTTCTCTCTCCCCCTCTCTAAAAAATAAAATAAATTTAATCCTTAAAATAAGAAAAAAAAGAAAATCATAAAGAAGAGAAAATACAGTTAAAAGTATTTATTGAAAAAAATCTGTGCATAAGTGAGCCCACACAGTTAAACCCGTGTTATTCAGGGATCAACTGTATATGAAATTCCCAAATTGGCAACTCCATACAGACAGAGAGTAAGTGACTGCTGGGGGCCAAGAAAGTGGAGGGTGGCTGTGAGTGGGTGCAGGGTTCAGGGGTGAATACCACAAGAACGAACTCTGTGTCTGCACACTCGCCGCCAGAAGCCTCCTTTTGCCCCGCTCTGTACATTTTAAAGGGTGGATTTTATGGTATGTGAATTATTTCCCAATTTTAAAAGATTTGAACTCTAACTAGAGATATGTTATTAATAAGCTCTTTATTATAATGATTAGGCAATCTAGTCATTCTGGAGGTCTTCAAATTTCAAATAGATTTTAAAAATCTTTTTTGGAATGAAGTTAGAATTATTGACGTGAGAGGATATTCTCTTGTTTTATTTACTTAAACATTTAAAAGCCTTCTGTGTAAACACATTTTTAATAAAAAGAGTAACTTTTTATACTGGAATAAGAATATGTATTAGTATTGGAGATGTAAAAAGATCGAAGCTGTCGTGATGTGATGTTCATGCCTTGCTCTGCACAAAGTCTGTGCCCCGGTGCTGAGGCGCTGCCGCGTGTTGTTGCAGGAGAACCGATCCCCCCGCGGACCCTCACTGAAGCCGGCACGATGGCCCTTTGCTACAGCGCTGCTTGGGATGCCCGGGTCATCACCAGTGCTTGGTGGGTGCACCATCATCAGGTAATACTGGCTGTGGTCTTTCTAAAAATTCATTACCAACTACCATGTCCCAAATTGTGAGGGCATACAAGTGAACAAGGCTAAGTACCTATCTACCTTGATGGAGCTGACGTTTTGGTGGTGGAGAAAAATATATAATGTCGGGCAGCAATTGCTATAAAGATTTTTTTAAGCAGAGTAAGGGGAGTAGAGTGATACAGGCTGCCATTTCGAGTAAAGCATCTGGGAAGGTAGGAGTTGAGCACAGAGATCTGAATGACGAGAGAGTGACCCATGCAAGCACCCGGGGTGGAGAGTGTCCCAGTTATAACTGCTACACTGACCCAAAAGGCCTTTCTCCTGCTCCCGTTTGTTGGAATTTTCTGACTCTCTCTGGCCCTTCCAGAAAGCTAGGTGTGTCCTGTGGTTTTGTATTCAGGTGCTTTTAACAGCTGTCCCTCTTTGTGGTTAATGCTGTTTTACTTGATGACGCTTCATTCCATATTTGACTTCACACTGTTATTAATACACGTTTTCAAGAATTATAGTTAATAATGATATACTTTGATAAGGTCCAAAAGCTTATGGTGAACAGAGTTCAGTACCGTTCTCCTTCCTTAGCTTTAGTTTCATTTTTATACCTATTATTTTCTGGTATGCTGTGGTTCTGGGTTTTTAGGAAATTAATATCACGTCTGAGATCAGATTTTCTGCCTCAGTCTTGTTATAAAAGTGACTTTAATTTTATGAGTAGGTTTTTCAGTATGCTTATAATCCCTTGCATAACTATGGCTAACAGATACTCTGAGATTTGGGAATTTCACAGATATATAAAATTTTTTTAAATTGTGGATTTATCTTGCTCACTTTCTATTTTGACAAATTAGAATTTTTTTTTATATTCTCAGAAAAGGATTTTATTTAATAAATATAGTTGAACTTTAGTCAGCATAGTTTTATAGTAAATCTATTAAACTGTTTCTTCTCATTATATCTCACACCAGAAGAAACATGTGGACGGTCCTGGCTCTAGTCCAAGGCATTTAAAAACTATCAATGTGGTGTATTTTTTATTACATATTTTTCCCTGTGTCACAGCAAAGGGTATATCATTGAAGAGCGGTATCTATTCCATCAGCGTTGAGAATTTTCGCTAAATTATAAACTTTGCAGTGCTGCTAACTTGAATATGACTTTACTTTCTCAAGTGAAAATTTTTACAAGTATTTCTGAAGACAAGAGTACTGTAATGTATTACTCTTCTCCTCAGGTGTCTAAAACCGCACCGACTGGAGAGTATTTGACGACAGGAAGCTTCATGATACGAGGTAATGACCGTCGGGGGGTTACAAGGACAGGTTGGAGGGCCGTCTGCTGATGCCCCAGGACTGGCACGTTTGATTGTGTGCATGTGACGTCTGCCGTGACACAGGAGAACTTTCCTCTGCTGTGGCAGACTGAACACTTGTCATGTCGTCTCCGTATTTCTTTTATTGACGAGAATGTACTTTCACTTAGTTTAAAATTGTAAGGGTAAGAAAATATAACATGACCGTTTTTCTAAAAACTGGTGATTCAGGGTCCGAGTAACCCAAAGAATAAGAGCAAACAGTCGTATTTTTCTATCTTAATTCCTGTTTCTTACATAATGCCAATTTCTGTAAATGAGAAATGTTCCTTCATGACAGAGAAAAGACGAAAAAATGTGACTGTTGGTGTCAGATCTCGCAAGCATAGAATAAACAGATTTATAAAATATCTGTCTATCTTGTCTTTTGTAGGAAAAAAGAACTTCCTTCCTCCGTCATATCTGATGATGGGGTTTAGCTTCCTCTTTAAGGTACTCTTCTTCTTCTTCGTTATTTTTTCCTGAATTTCATTAGCCTCACCTGTAGTTCTGTCTGTGAAAAAGAACTGTTTCCCCAGGTCGAGGAGTCTTGTGTCTGGCGGCACCGGGGCGAGCGGAAGGTCCGAGTGCAGGACGAGGACGTAGAGATGCTGGCGAGCGGCGCGCGCGACCTCCTGGCGGAGGAGGCGGAGCAGCTAGGTAGTCACCGCCTGCCTGGAGTCGCTCGTGGTGCTTTCCGCTGCCCGGTTTCGCTTCTGGGTTCCTACCTAGACAGTCATGGGATCTTTGAAATTTCAAAAAAACATTTGCTATCAATTTTAGTGCTTTATTGTGTTTGGGAATGGTAAATGTGCTTACAATTCTAGTAAATTATACAATAATTGGATCCATAACTTATATACTTGAGTATATGTTTATATAGTAAAACTTCAGCCCGGTTGGTGTGGCTCAGTGGATTGAGCACGGGCTGGGAACCAGAGGGTCCCGGTTCAATTCCCAGTCGGGGCACATGCCTGGGTTGTGGGCCAGGTCCCCAATGAGGGCCATGTGAGAGGCAACCATACATTGCTGTTTCTCTCTGCCTTCTCTTCTCTCTGAAAATAAATCAAATCTTAAAAAAAAAAAAAAAAAAAAACTTCAGTATTTGATGGATAATATATAAATGTGAATGAGCATTATGAATTAAAAGTGATCCAAAGATGAGTTTATAACAAGTACAGTTATTTTCTTTATGGTAATTTGGCTTGACTTAATAATATATATGCTTCTCGTAGAGAGAACTGTGGCTTCTAAACTAAATTTTACCTGCCTACCTGAAGGGAGTAAGGAAAATATCTAAGTTATTTTTATAGTTAGTCTTTCTCCTAAGATCACCCCTTTTTTAGGGGTAATACTGCATTGTTTCATTTATGACTGCTATTGTACTGCAAGATTTCTGTTTTTAAAATTTTCACCCTGTTCCCGATACTGTATAAAGTGCTTTATCAACATTATTTTTATTGAATTCTCACACCCATCCTTGTTGGATGAGCGGTGGGACCTCATGCTGCAGGCGAGACAGCTAGACCGTATTGTAACCACTAGACAGCGTTCCTCTGCCAGAGTGTGAACACTGATGCGTGCCCGCTGTGTAACACGTGTCATCTCACTTCACTTCTCGTGTGCTAATCACAGTAAAAGCAGCGGAGTTTATAGACTGACTTCTGTTGTCCTCTTTGGAAATACCTAACAAGGACAAGTTACAGTTTTTATTTGAGAAGTAGTTGCAGTGTGCAGCAAATGTATTGTAGTAAAGCATCTCGGAGATCATTTATTCCAACCAATTGATGACACAGAGCATTCTTCTGTGTCAATCAGAGCATCTTTCGGGGGTGATCAAGGCGTTTTTCTGGTGATCTTTTGGAGAAACAGAGTCAGTGAAATATTTTTTGAAGTTTTCAAGAAAATCGTCTAGCTTTTAGTTGTGGTGGTGGCACTGACTCTCCTGGTGGCAATTCCGCAGACGGAGGTGACAGCAGCAGCGAGGAGGACAAAGAAGAGTTACAGGAAACCCCCGTGGAGGTAGAGCTTGTGGCGCAGGTTGACCAGGAGGATGTTACTGTTCAGAGCGGTGGGGATGAGCTCAACGAGGAACTGATGCAGGAGGAAAGCTCTGAAGACGAAGGCGAATCAGAAGAGGTGGCAAAAGATCAGGAATCTTTTGGCGAAATGAAAGACAAAGGGGAAGAGACAGTAAATTATCCCGACACCGCTATTGACTTGTCCCACCTTCAGTCCCAAAGGTAATGTTAAAGCTATAATTTTAAGTTTTATTTTGTAAGCTGTGAATGATGAAGAGTTAATTCTTAAAAAGATAGTACCAAACTTAGCCTTAGTCTGTTTACCCTCCATTGTTCTTTGGTCTTTTTATCTTTTCACAATTCGATCTGGGAGGGGGTAGATCTCTCTAAACAAGTTCCCAAGACCCAGGGTAGAAAAACACAATAAATGTAAAAGCAGCCAAACGTGGCCAAAAATGAAATAATGGTTATAAATGCTAAGAATATAAGAAAGGCAGTTCCGTCCCAAAAATACGGTATTTCAGTCTTTAGTGTCTTACTGATCACCAAATAAACAATACCGTAGTTAAAGAAGCATTACCATTGGAGTAGCTCAGAATGGCTCAGGAGTCAGACCGACCAGAGTTAGTCTGAAGGTGGGTGTGTCCTTGGGCAGGTCACTTTGTGTCTAGGCTTCAGTTTTCGTCCTGGTGAAAATGGGGCGTTGCCCCCATTCCTTGGATTTGGGTGAGGACTCTGCATGCGAAGCATCTGGCGTGCCTCACACTTCGTAAGCATTCAGTACATGTTAGCTATTGAAGAATGAACTAAAAAGTGTGAGAAAATGAACAGTTTGATGATTTCTTTTTCTATTTTACCAAATTTGAAAATCCGTGGGATTGTCAGTAATTAAGAGTGTGATGTGGGGTGTGTTGGGACTTTGTAGTGAATGCCGTCTGAAGGCCAGCGGGTGCCTCTTTCCATAGGGCCTTCCAGAAACTGGCTTCAAAGCAGGACTCTCCTAATCTGGTAAGCTGTTTTCTAGATTCTATGAAGAACATCATGGCCTTCTCAATGAATAGAATAAGTTCCTACTTTTTAATTTTACTTTTGGAAAAATCAGTAGTGACATTGTTTGTATTTACGTACTTTTTGTTTGCTAGAGTGACAGTAAGTCGCAGAGCCGGAGACATCTGTCAGCCAAGGAGAGGAGGTAAGCGTGTTTGTGTTCCCTGACTGAAAGCATGTGCTTATTTTTTATTGACAGTTCAGTTATGCAGATCACGGGGGTGTTCTGAAGATCTTGTTAAAGCCACCGAGATTCAACATAAATCTTCCTCCGTTGTTACTATTCCACTCCATTAGGTTTTTCTGTTTTAGACCCTAATCTGTCGCTGTAATCGAGGAGCTGGGTCATGTAACACAAGACAGACCTTTCATTGCGTAAATATGTACAACAGTGATTACAATGTATTAAATAGGCTGATTTGGGGGTAATATTGACAGGAACAAATAGGAATACTTGAAATTAATTAGGAAAGTTTCGTATAAGAGGGAAGACTTTTGGTCTTGTTTTTAAAGGCAGCAGGTCCTGGGAGGCAAGTGGAAAGGTAGCGGCAGACGAAGTGGGGGCCCGAGATACCCACTGCGGGTGGAAGAGGTTCAAACTAGTGTCCAGAGAGGTGAGATGCAAAGTTCGTGTCGTCCGGAAGCATTTGAGTCCTGGGTCCAGGAAATGGCCATAAACCTACAAATACATTTGACCCGTGACAATGTGAGGGGTGCGGGGTGCTGACCCCCCCCGCCGTCGAAAACCCTCACCTGACAGCCATCGGGCTTCAGCACCCGCGGGCTCCTCCCCACGGATGGTATGGTTGGCTCTTGAACAGCGTGGGTTTGAACCCACGGCGTGCAGGGGTCCACTTCCCCGGGCACGTGAGTGCGAGCCTGTGCTGTCCCAGGGTCGGCTGTGGCGTTGTCTGAACGTGACCCAGTCGTTGAGGAGTGAGATGCTGCTGAGTTCGGGTATTCTGGGAAATCACAAGTATTCCTTAAAAATGCACTAGCATTTAGGTAAATGAAGATAATAAGGCAGGACTTGGAGACATCAAAGAGAATTACCATGAACAAAGGGGAACAGGAATTTGGAAGCAATATGCATAATACTTTGAAGAAACGGTAAAAAAAAAAAAATAGACTGTGCCCTGGCTGGTGTAGCTCAGTGGACTGAGTGCTGGCCTGCAAACCAAAGGGTCGTAGGTTCGATTCCCAGTCAGGGCCCGTGCCTGGGTTGCAGGCCAGGTCCCCAGTTAGGGCGCACAGGAGGCAACCACTCATTGATACTTGTCTTCCTCCCTTTCCCTCACTCTAAAAATAAATAAATTTTTTAAAATTAAAAAAAAAAAGATTAAAAGGCACAGAAAGTTCATGTTTATGACTGGTGGGTAAAATTGGCAAAGTGAATTTGGACCATGAGTGGAGAAGTTAGAATGACAAGCTAAGTTTTTTGGAGTTTATCCTACACGTAATGTGAGGAGGACATTTGGAAGATTCTGAATGGAAATGTGACATAGGTAAACCTTTAAGGAAGATGAATCCGGAAGTTCCCGTGGAACAGAGTATTGGGGAAATCGTTGGAGGAAGTCAGGGTTGGGAAGTGATGAGGACCTGGCCTAGGGCTTTGGCATTGGGAATAGAGAGATAGTGCATGAAAAGTATCACGGTAATAGAATTTCCCTTTCCTTTGTAATCCGCTTCCTTTTTATCCATTTATTCAGCTAACCAATCGACAAATATTTTCCTGACTAGCCACGATCTGACAGGGCCACACCGATTACAAAGACTACAAATCCCAGTGCCTGGCTCTCCAGGTGTAAGGGACTGAATGTAGCCACTGAACTGGGATGAGTCAAGGGTGACAGTGTGTTGAGCCTGGCTGACAAAAAGAATGATAAATCCATGAGAGAAAAAAATTAAAGGTTTTCTCTGAGTGGTGATTTGCACTTTTCTGTACACAGTAGACTGGTGGTTACTGAGCCAAGCAGAAGCCGTGGTCTTTTAGACGTTGGACATGTTCCCTTCCCCGTGTAATTTTTTTTAGGACACTAAGAATTTGAAATTCTAAAAATCAAATGTTTCCTTTTCACGTATTTCTAGGGAACTGAGGAAGAAAAGGCTTCCGAGTGACTCAGGGGATTTAGAAATGATGGAGGGAAAGGACAGAGAGAAAGAAGAGGCTCCACCCATCGAATCTGCTCAGATCACAAGCAGGAACGCCCCAGCTCTGCAGCCGGTGAAGCGAGGACAAAAGGTAGTGAAACTTCGGGGTGAGTCGTTCGAGGTGGTGCTGGATGGTTCCCGATTGGAGTCGTGAGGCGCCTCTTAATTTTCTAAAGTTTAAGTGAAACATGATGTAGGCAAAAAATAATCCTATGTGACATCCTTTGAAAATTAGTTGAAAAGATGCTGTAAATCTAGGGGTCCTTTAGATCATCTAGGCAGAAGGGCCCATTTAATGTGGCAGTGGGAGATTGTGGTTTGCAGACACGTAAAGCGGTAAACTTGTATTTATTGATAACTTAGACTAGTAGATTCTTTCTCAGTTATTGATGCAATTTTGATTAGAGATCTTATGTATTTTATTTAAAGGTGGGCGATGAGGAAAGAAGTAGCACATACAGAACATGCTTTTTAAATGCAGTATGAAGAAGGGATTGTCAGCTAATACATCAGTTTCTCTTTTTAAAACTTCCTTTGAAATCTGAATAAAGGTCATGTTTAACGATCGTCGTCCGTGGTGTCAGCATTCCCTGGGTGGTTTTCAGCGGGCCTCAAATAAGACAGGGGATGTGCTACCCACAGGGAAGGGGAGGGCGTCAGTTCTCGTGAGTTCAGTGTGACATTAATCAGAATTGAGGTTTTAATTAACTTGGTAAAGTAATTCTAAAGCATAAATACTAGAGAATAAGGAAATCTTGAAAAAGAAGACTGAGGAGGGGGTTTCCCTAACTTGGTAGTAAAACCTTTAATGTTAGAATTATAAAACAGACTAAAATTTGGACATGGGACCATTAATTATATGTTTTAAAATTCAGTATGTGATAAAATAATACAGATTGTTTGGGAAGGTATGAAATATTAAAAATCAGTGGCTAACCATGTTTGAAAGAAAAAAGTAAATTCCAGGTGGAAAAAAGAACCCATCAATAAAATTGAAAGACAAACAACAAATCTGATTAAAAAAACATGCTTATGTAAAAAAGAGGGGTATTTTTTTCACCCATCAAGTTGGTAGGTGATGTGTATTCAGTCTCATTCAGTAAATGTTTGAGAGTACATCATGGGAATTCCGATGAGGGGGCCCAACAGTGCATTTACTACTGACTCAGCAAGTCTGCTTGTAGGAATATATACTAAAAAAAAATCATGTGTTCATGCAGTATAGTCATCAAGCTGATATTTATAATAGCAAGAAAAGTGAAAATAATCTTAAATGCCAAACAGAAAATAACAATAAACAATACTGTGTATTTATACAGTGAAATATTCTGCAGGTAGATTAAGTTCCAAGGCAAATTCTGATGACATTTTTATTACATTATATTAAAGTTTTCGATAATTTTGTGGAGAACTATCATCTTTAATACACTGAGTCTTCCTGTCCCTGAATAATTATGTAAGAATACTTTATATTCTTCAATAAAGATATATCTTCCTCTAGAGTCTTACCCATCTTATCTATTCCTACTTACGATTTTTTTCTTTTTGTAAGTGGCATAGTTTTTGAACTTTCACCTCCTAATTATTATTGCTGGTGTGTGCAGAGATAATCTTCATACTGTAGTAACAGGCAGTCTTACTGAACTTTTAAAATAATTCATGTGTACACAGTCATGAATAGCTTTTGTTTCTTTGTTTCTCATCTTACTGCCTGTTACTTGGTCGTGCGCTGTGCACTGGCACCAGCGTCCGGCTGCCGTGTGCACAGAGGGAATGGTAGTGTGCGCCCTTGTTGACTGCATGGGGTAGGGGGGACTCTATTGAAGGTCTTTGAAATTGCGGAGTGTGTCCCATGAGTTGTTGGTAGATGTTCTTCATGAAGTATTATTTTTTTTTTTTTTAAGATTTTTTTTTTTATTTATTTTTAGACAGAGGGGAAGGGAGGGAGAAAGAGAGGGAGAGAAACAGCAGTGTATGGTTGCCTCTCACATGGCCCTCACTGGGGACCTGGCCTTCAACCCAGGCATGTGCCCTGACTGGGAATTGAACCCGGACCGCTTGGTTCCCAGCCCGCGCTCAATCCACTGAGCTACACCAGCTGGGCTGAAGAATTATTTTTAATAATGATGAGTTCAATTTTACTGGATGCTTTTTCTGTGTGTACTATTTTTTCTTAATCAGTTAATGTGGTAAATTACTTGAGAAAATCTGTTAAATTGCCCTCTGATTTCTCATCCTGTCTTTGTCTGGTTTTGGTGTGGTTATACCAGCTTCATAAAGTAAGTTTGGGACTTTTCCCGCTTTTCTGCTCTCAAGAACTTTGTATAAAATGGAGGTTGTTTGTTCCTTGAAATTCGGTGGTATTTGTTTCTAAAACTGGGCCTGCTATTTAGGGCTTTGCAGGTAGGTTTTTAGTACTAATTAAGTTTTCTTATGATTATAGGTCCATGCAGGTTTCCTGCTTTATACATAAGCATAAAAACGGTAGTGTTGATAGCTGATACAGTTTATCACAAGTCTTCAGTTTTCCTAAGCTATATTTTCCAAGAAACCATTTCCCATGTCTTGGTTCGATTTACTGGTAATATTGTTCATTTTATTCTTAAGGTTTTTTTGAGGTATAATGTACATATAGTAAAATGCACAAATCTTAAGTGTTTTTAGCACAGTGAGCTCACTCTTGCCCCTTCCTAAATAGCATCCTACCCCCAAAATTACTCCCTTTTTAAAGTATTTATTTTAGAGAGAGGGAAAGGGAGGGAGAAGGAGAGGGAGGGAAACAGTGTGTGAGGAAGACACGTTGGTCGGCTGCCTCCCGCACACGCCCCTGTCGGGGACGAACGGGGATCGAATGGCGAGGGTTCTGCTTTCAGGACAGCGCCCAGCCAGCTGACCGAGTCACACTGGTCAGGGCCAAAAAGTTGTTATCAACCACTGCAGATTATTTTGCCCGTTTTTAACTTTATAATAAAGCAATCACATGGAACGTAGTCTTTTCCTGGCATGTTCCACTCAGCATTGTGTGTCACGCATGTTGCATACACGCTGTTGGTCTGTGTTGCTTAGTAGCATTCGTTGTGTGACTGCCACAATTTACCCATCTGCACTACTGATTATAGACACTCTTAGCCACGTCTTTTAGGTCCAAAGCATGCATTGCTGTTGTGTTACAGTGAGGAACAGAATTTCAGGGTCATATTGTACATGTTTGGCTTTAGTAGGTGATACCAGTTTTCCAGAGTCTGGGGACTGGTTTCCCAAGAACAGTGCATCGGAATTCCGTTGCTCCACATCCCAGCTTTGGGTATTGTCAGGTTACTTGTTGATCATTCAGGTGTGTGTATAGTGAAATCTTATTTTGACTTTAACTTGCGTATCCCTGATGACTGATGGCACTGAGCACTTTGAGTTCTTTGAAATCCAGAATACAAGTCTTTTCTTGATGTACGTATTAGATACTTTTCACTTTGAGGCTTTGTTTTTACTCATCATAATAGTGTTTTTTGGTGAGCAGCATGTTACTTGAATGAAGTCTGACTTATCAATCTTTTATGGTTAGTATTTTGTGTATGTTTGTGCGCCCTATTTTAAAAAAGTCTTTAAAATTGTAGGTATTTGTTATCTGGGCCCCAGCTTAGACTTATCTAGACAGAAATCTCTGGAGGTGAGGCTTAGGTGTCTCTAGTTTTAAAAACCACTAGCGTTATTTGGATGTGTCACCCGAATAAAGAATGCACTAGTTCAGTTGATAAAATTCAGTCTCAAGAGTGTTGACAGTAAGTACCCAGCCTGCTTTGCTGCTTTTCCTGTTCACCTCTCTATGTGTATACTGACTCCAACCAAATGCAGTGACGTGCTGTTATCACTCTGTCCTGTCTTTACCTTATAATCTCACTTTTCCTGTATTCCCAGATACTATAAAATGTATTTCCTTAAGACTTTCAAGTTTTGCTTTATTTCTTCCCCACAGTTCTTGCTTAAACTAAAAGAAACGTCTTTCTCAAAATTATCTTAGAAATAATTTGTGCCTCTCCTGTGGCATTTAGAATATGTTGTGTTAATTTATCCTTACTCTTATATGTATCTTCTTTTCTCACCAGATAGTAAATTCCTTGAGGAGTGAAAAGTATGATTTATCTGTCTTTGGAATTGTGCCTTACTCAATAAGTGTTTTTGACAGAGAACTAGAGAAACACCTTTTCTTTACAAACATACGTTGTCACTTTTTTACTGCTGAATTTTTTCAACCGAAATCTTGATTTTGTAGAGTAAAATGAAAAAAATGAAGGAAAAATACAAAGATCAAGATGAAGAAGATCGCGAACTCATCATGAAATTGCTGGGGGTAAGTGACATCTACAAACATTCTCTGCCTTGCTGTTCAAGGGGCGTCGAGACCCCTGCCTATGTTTATATACTAGGCATTCTACACATTTTTGTTAAAATAGTGACAGTGTTGAAAATACTGACATTAACTGCATGTTTTCCTCTATGAATTGAAGTCTGCAGGTTCAAACAAAGAAGAAAAAGGGAAGAAGGGTAAGAAAGGAAAAACGAAGGATGAACCAGTGAAGAAACAGCCCCAGAAACCTAGGGGTGGACTCCGGGGCTCAGACAGCGTGAAGAAGGACACTCCATCCCTTCAGATTGTGACTCATGAGATACAGGACTTGGCTGTGGATGATCCGCATGATGACAAGGTAAGGCTGCCACACACGTGGACTTTTCCTTCTTAGTGAAGGTCACCAGTCATCCTTGGCATCCCAGGGCACGGGACTTACCAGGGCTAAAACCAGAATGAGTAGCAACCCTATTCTTGATGGAAAGTCACCCTGGAAATATAACCGATAAGACTAAAATTCCAGGTACCAGCATAAAAATGGTAGTGTTGATGGCTGATAAAATTTATCACAGGTCTTTAGAAAATATCAGTTTTCTGGACAGACTGTATTTGATTCTGTTAGGAACTTAAGTTTAAAGTAAGACAAAATTGGGATTTTCTTGAAGATGGGTTAAAATGCATTTGCACTTCTTGAGGTTTTTCTGCAGGAATAGGTGCTGCATTATCTTACATCACATTGAGAGTGGCTACACAGTTAAAGTGCCAAGTGCCCTGGTTGCAGAACCAGTGAGAAGTTAACATTTTTCTAGTTAAGATGGTTGCTTGATTGTTCTCTCAGCTGAACATAAGCCCAGCCCTAAGTATGTCTTCTTGCATATATATGAGGTCTGTCCAGAAGGTATCCAGCCATGTAATACGAGGTCTGTCGGGAAAAAAGTCCAGCCTTTGTTAATATAACAAGAATGGTTTGTGTGATGTTGATGTGACCTGGCAGCCAAGGAGAGTGGACTGGGATGCGCATGTGTGAACAGTGACGACTTCACTGCACTAGTCAGTGGGGGCGGTAGATGCCATGGAGTGAGCATGTGTGGTGTGTGGCCACTGCATTCAAAAGAGTGAGTAGAGCAACAAATCTACATCATATTTTGCATTAAGCTTGACGTTCCTCCATGGAAACTATTTGGATGATTCAGAAGGCGTTCAGGTATGATTCAATGAGTGCAGCGCAAATAAAAGTGGCATGAACACTTCAAAGATAGTGGAGAATCTGTCGAAAGTGACCCACGCTCTGGAAGGCCTGCAACAGGCAGAACACCTGAGAATGTTGAATGCGTAGGGGCTGCAGTCAGTGAAGACGGGTGACTGACGGTGCGGGAACTAGAAGCTGATGTGGGGATTCCAAACACTGCTGTGTCTGAGGTTTTGATGCAGGGTCTTGGCGTGAATCGTGTTGTGGCAAAATTTGTTCCATGGCTTCTGCTACCGGAGCAGAAGGAGCGTGGTGCTGCAGGTGCTAATGATGCCGGGAGAACTGTGTGGGGTCCTAACATCCTACTTCGAAGGGGACTGAGGCGTCATTGTCCTGTGTACACTGTTTCTTGTATCTTCTTCGATAAATGTCTATTTTGCATATCAGATGGCTGGATGCTTTCTGGGCAAATCTCGTATGAAAAATAGAGACATTTTTGAAGAAGATCCAAGAAACGTACACAGGACTGTGATGCCTCAGTCCCCTTCAAAGTAGGCACCTTGGGACTTCACACAGTTCTCCCAGTGGCCACCAGCTGCCCTGTTGTATTTTCCTGAATCTCATCAAAGGTCTGAAATCTCTTCCCTTTCAAATAGTTTTGGGAGAAGCAAGAAGTCACAGGGTGCTAAATCCGGGCTGTAGGGGAGTGAGTCACCTGGGCGATTTGATACTTTGCCAAAAAACTCTGCATGATACGTGAAGCGTGAGTGGGCGCGTTGTGATGAAGATGCCAGTCCCTGGTTGCCCGTAGCTGCAGCCTTCTGAGTCCTCTGAATAGTTTGGGGGAGGAATGTTCAGGCTTAACACAAAATTTGATGCAGATTCATTGCTCTACTCACTCAGTCATTTTTAACGTGATGGCTGCTCACTCAACAGCATCTGCCACCCCCACAGACTAGTACAGTGAAGTCGTCATTGTTCACGCATGCGCATTCCAGTCCACTCTCCTTGGCTGCCAGGTTACATTGATGTCGTGCAAACCATTCCCATTATATTAACAATGGCTGGACTTTTTCCGGACATACCTTGTCACACATCGTCTTGAAATTTGGAGCAAAGGACTTGTTTTTTAAATTCGTAAAAATTTTTGATTCAGCCCGTATTTTCACATACGGCTGTCAGAGCTTTGGCCACAGTTGTGTGCTGTTGCGTGCGGCAGTGTTCGTGGGGTTCTGAATGTTCTGATGTTGTCTTTTTCCCTGCCGGACGGTGGTGGTGTCGAGTGGTATTAAAGCTCACTTCGGTTCTCAGATTTTGCAGTGGTCTCATGTTCATAATTCTGTAAACCCCAGACTCACAAGTATTCATTGTGTTAATTTAGAATGTTCTCTCAGGGATAGGTTATATCCAGATAGGGTTTTTAATGTGAGCAAGCAAACAAATTTACCATTAACCTTATTTTAGTACGTGAAAATTTATCCCAAAACTGTTCAACAGAGACTAAAACATAAAAGTCTGTTTACCAAAATTTTCCATTTTCTTTTTCCCTGGCAAATGCGTCAAGCCTGTTTGTCATTTTAAATTGTCTCTGTGACGCTGCTTTAGCCTGTGCTCTGTGGCAGTGATCTTGAACCGCTGTGCCACGAGAATTTTTAAAACATGCGGCACCTTACTATGTAGTCAGGGGCTTTGACCTTGTTTCCCTTAGTCTAATAAAAATTGACAGCAGCCAACACAATAGCCGCCCCATACGGAATCAAAATTACACGGTTTTTGTCAGATCAGCAAAAATTACATTGTTTGGTGTGCCACAGAATCTTAGTAATTAGTTTGTGTGCCATGAGGTGGAAGTGGTTGAAAATCGCTGCTCTGTGGGAAAGTTTGTTTTTTTTAACCTCAGAGAACAGTCCCTTTTCTCTTCTGAATATTCTGAAATATTAGACACAACCATGGAGTCCTTGTCCTATGGGTAAGACATGACAGTATTATTAAGTCACTTTCTTTTTCATAGTGTTTCATCGTGTTGAATTTCAATTTAAGTTATAGCTGACTTTTAAAATTTTGTGTTTGGAGCAGGAAGAGCAAGACCTGGATCAGCAGGGAAACGAGGTAGGAGTTCGGGTCGGGACCCCTACCAAACGTTCAGACGGCACTTCCGCTCCCAGAACACATTTGACATGACTCCTAACTAATTAAAACCAAAAGGCTAAGAAAAAGCTCTGGAGTCAAACTGAGTGTGAATCCCAACTTTGCTTGTGTCTGCTCCCTCATTTGAAGAATGGGGGTGGTAACTGTCCCACTAGGAGAGAGGAGTTTTGAGAACTAAAGTACTTTGTACTTTAGAAAAGTTCATAGCACATATTAACACTGGTTTAGTACCAAGCATTTTGTCTCCAAATTTATTCATGTTGTTTAAACATGGGCAACCTTGTTGGCAGCCCCCGAAATGGGAAACGGTAAGCCCTAGGAGTTCCCGTTAAGAAAAGGTAAGAGAGGCGGCTATTCTAGACCAGAATTTCTCAGCTGCAGCCCTGTGAATATTTCGGGATGGATAATTCTTTGTCGTGTGGGTAGCTGTCCCATTGTTGGTCTCCACCTACTACTGGATAGATGCCAGGAGCACTCCGTACCCGCTCCCCTCCCCCCACACTCCTCCCCCCCAGTTGTGACATCCAGAACTGTCCCCAGACGTTGCCCAGTGTGTTCTGGGGGCAAAACCCCGTGGTTGAGGTCCACAGTCCAAAGTCTCATTTCCATGCCATGAATTTAAATGTATTTGTGGTCATTGTTGTGCTTCCTTTTAATCCATAGGCACTTTCTAAAACAAGTTTTTTTCTCCTTTCTCTTAAATAGATTACACGTGCCTTTTTGAAAGTCATTATTCTCATTTCTGTTATGCTAGGGGAAAAAAACACCATTGGTCTTAAACTTTTCGGAGCTATAAAGCAGAGCTGAAGACTATATCATTCAGAAAAGGATAAAAATATGTTGAAATACTAATTTGACAGGTTTTAGAGTTTTCCTTTTTCGAACTGATGTAAATTACTATCGTTTGTTTCCCTTTTTAGGAAAATCTCTTTGACTCTCTGACAGGGCAGCCGCATCCTGAAGATGTGCTGCTGTTTGCCATTCCCATATGTGCCCCTTACACCACCATGACAAACTATAAGTAAGTCCTCGTTCATTTGCTCACAACAGCATAGTAGTGATTTATGAATTGTTTTGTAATCTAATTAGTAACATATACAATTCCTTTTTAAAGATACAAAGTGAAACTTACTCCTGGAGTTCAGAAGAAGGGAAAAGGTATTTATATTTTTTTTTTATGATTACAATTTTAAACATTTCTTGAGTGAAGAGAAGTACATTCTTCTATTTTGTATTTACAGCTGCAAAAACAGCCTTGAATAGTTTCATGCATTCCAAAGAAGCAACAGCAAGAGAAAAAGACTTATTCCGCAGCGTAAAGGTAAAATGTTTCTCCAGAACTTCCTGAAGATTTGTAGTGCAATTAAAAATGTCAGCAGTTACTTGCTATCTTTTGTTCTGACTTTATTTAGTGGATGCAAGCTGCAGCCACTATTTTGGTAGAAATTGCTGTCTTCCTAGAAGCAGTTAAAATAAGTAAAATCATGTCAGCTGTTAATTTTAGAAATGCTTTTCTGTTGATAGCAGAGGACATGTAATTGTCATATAAAGAAATATGACTGACCACATAGAATGTGAAGATATTCAGCAGTTCTCTCTTTTTTTTTTAGGACACAGATTTATCAAGAAACATTCCTGGCAAAGTGAAAGTGTCTGCACCCAACCTTCTGAATGTAAAAAGGAAATAGCTGAGATAAAGCCAACTTTACAGCTTTCTGGACGTTCAAAAATGGAAATAACATGTAACAAGACTTCCACTTTTAAAAATGAACTAAATATTGCCTTGCTGTATTCACCGAGAGGACTTACTGTTTTATTCCAGTTTTATAGAGGAGACACTGTCTATTGTAGGATTTCCTAAAGTATTTGGGGACAGTTAAATGCTAATTGTACACATCTGTAGTTATTCTGCATATTCTTGGAATTTGGGAAGTTAATATTAAGTATTCATCTCACATGGTGAAGTGACTGACTGTTCCCTTGGTAGTCTACGGCATATAATGTCTTAACACGTACATCTGTTACAGGCCAGTCCCAAGGGATTTTTTGTTTGTTTTCTTTTCCTCGTGATGGTGGTGGTGTTGGTTGGTTTAAACATTTTGGAATAAGTCTTAAAAACCCTAAATATTGAAAGAGTTAGTTTTTTTCCATCTTATATTTTTCCAAAAGTACAATTAGACCAGATTTAAAATACAAATAATTGCCATGACTCAGCTTAAGGAATAATACCCAGAAGTAATTGGCATTGATCATTTCCAGGCATTTTTATACCCTCACTTTTCACCTTCTCTCTCGTAATCTCCCTGAGCTCTGTGCCGTTCAAATTGCCCATGTGTGCTGGGGGTCGGTGGTGTTCCGAAGCACCTGAACCTGCAATGTCGGAAGTGCACTTTCAGGCTCACCCGGAGACTCAGACCCAGCTTTCCTCGGTCTCCTAACAGGACGGAGAGTAAAGCCACACGTTACTTCCTCCTCCTGTGAGCTGCAGAAACGTTCCTTTTTAAGTGATCAGACAACAGCTGCCTGTAGTCAACATAACCACTTCCCCCAGACCCTGTACCAAAGCGTTTAAGGTCAAAGTACTAAGCAGCTGTTGGTCCTTCCTTTCTTTGACCAGTTTCTCTGTCCTCCTAGAGAATATTTTTCCACTTGAAGTCATTGTTTAAGGAAACTTTATAGTTATGTAATCTCATGTTGTAAATACAACATGATAGACTGTTCTTGCCATTTAAAAAAATAACTTTACCTTGGGGTGATGAACACACAATGCGATGTACAGATGCTGTGTTGTGGAATTGTACCTCTGAAACCCGTATAATTTTGATTACCAGTGTCACCCCAAAAGTTCAGTTAAAAAGGAAAAAAAACCTTCGCCATTTTAAGTGGTAAGAATAATTAGTATAATGTTCCTACAGATCCATATCCTGAAGTTACCAAAAAAGAACCATATCCTCAGAGTAAAAGCCCACGTATTAATTACCCTTTGCTCTAACAGAAGACAGTTCCTGGTGTTAAATACATTTATTTAGACACAAAAATAGGTTCTCTGGGCCATTCCCATGCACATTAGAACGGAAAGGCTGCAAAACTACAACACGCATGTGACTGTACACACAACGCCACTCCTCGGCGCTCACAGAACCGCCGTCCGTGCACGGTGACCAGAGGCCTTGGGGGGCCTCAGGACTCATCTGGGGGGCCTCAGGACCCGGAGGTGTTGTTGCTCCCGAACCTCTGGTGCACGCTGTGCAGCAAGTGTTTGGGGAGGCAGTGCCACGCACTGGCTAGCATCTCCTTAAAGCAGATGACTGCTTCTAAACTTAGCCTGAGAGTGAACAGGGAGAGAAAAACAATCTCGCTTTACTGTTTAGAAGTACATTCACTTGAACTACTAAAATAAAAAGAAAGAAACCATTTTCTTCACAGATTTTCATAGAATATCGACGAAGGCCTGTTAGTACCCTTAAAAAATGACTTGCCTTACAAGAGATTTTGGCTGAACTGAAAATATTAGTACTTCATTACTGTGTGCCTGGAAAACAGGTAAGAAGAACACAATGAAAAGCAGGTGCCTCACACATGAATCGCAGAGTGCCGGGAAGCCCCCCCCCCCCCCCCCCCAAGGGCGTGTACTCACGGCTCTGTGGTGGACGAGGAGGTTGTTAGCACAGCCGCCGAAGACGATCACTTCTCCTTCGTCACTGGCGCACGCTGTGTGCCACAGTCTGCGTTTAAAACAAGAGCTGGAGTTGAAGGCACCCAAACACCACAGAACAGAACTGATTCAGTAAAGACTGGAGCTCTCGCGTTCAGACCAGCATCAAGGTGGGAAGCAGTTTTCTTAAGGAAAGGTAGTCAAAGGTACAGTCAGAGTGTTTTGATTCAGTGGGCGTCGGCATTTTCTCTCTGGCCCAGTGAAGGGTCTGAACTGAACACACTGTTCTCTATGTCTCGTTAGCAGTAAAAACGTCACAGGAGAGAGTGGAGTGTGGCCTCTCCTGCCTGTTTCCATAGGCTGGGCCAAGACCTTCCACAGAACGTCGGAAAGACGCTCAGTCTGCCTGAGTGAACCGTGTATCTGAGGCCTGGTAACCCCGTGGGAAGAACACGGTGCCACAGGAAGGCTTAGTGGCCCGACTGGACTTAGGTGAGAGGCTCAGGGAACATGCAGGCCGATGCATCTGAAGCTGCTCTGAACACCTCCCCTGACTACCGTTTCTTTTCAGTCTTTTTAACAATGCTTTGAGATTAACAACATATAACTCTATTTAACAGTCTCTTTTTTGATGGTTTCACGTCTTACTGTTTTGCAGTGCTACCGAAAGTCTAATGGAAACTTACTGATTTTTGTCCATATACAGAATTTAAGGTTTTGAAATTCTCTACTTTCCAGTTCCTTTTTCTTCTTTTTAATGACAAATTCAGATGCAGTTCAATTCACTTGGGTAAAGAGCTTGATTATAAATGTTAATTATATCAGTAATTTGTTGATAAAGGAAAAAATCAAAATCCAGCTGTATTTTTCACACAGAGATGATGGAAAAGAAAGGATCTGATACTAGGATAACATTTTTTTCCTACAAAAGGTGTATTAAACCTTAGTGAATGCTAGGGTATTTATTAGAAGAATGATGGATTTAATGCAGCCGAAATTTCCTCATTCTGTCTTGTACACCTGTATGGACTTCATTACTTTAGTATAAGAATTACCTTTTTAAATAGTTCGTACCTTGGTCTGTCAGTATAGGGATGATTAAACTGTATCCATTCATTTTTACTGATGCAGAAAATCCAGGCATCACCTGGTTGAAACAGAAAAAAACTATGAAGTATGTTATTCTACCAATGTAACTGCTATTTAAAGGACACAGCTTTAGCAAGAGAGGTAATAAATCAGATTGTGAGCAGATACAGAAAGTGTGTTTCCTTTTTCTTTGCAATTAACCAAGTAAACTCTGTGCATGCTCCAAGCCCTTTCTTTGCCCGGGGCGGGGGTGGGGGGGCGCACAGCATCAACACTGACAGCAAGCCCTCCAGCAAACCGTGTGGCCTCAATACGTCTAATAACGTAGACTTTTTTGAACTATGTATATGTTGTTACATATGAATGGTACACAGTGATTTGTCACAGTTTTGAAGGACTTACTTAGTGGCTGTTTATCAGTGGTAAACCCTCCGAAGAGAAAGAGGTGGTCCGAGGAAACCGGTGTCAGCGAGTGCCAGGAGCGGCCCACCGGGCACACGCCTTGCGGAATTCTGCAAATAATAGCTGTGTTAGAATCCCAACATCTGAAAGCAGAGAAATACTGAACTTTTCTTTACAATTTATGTGCAATGAAAGAAAAAGACTTCAACTTTAAAGAGGCTTTTTGGTGTTAACTACATGCTTTATTTAGATGGACTGTTCTGACGGTCAACTTGAGACCTTTTCAGCAAACACTGAGCACACACTGTGTGCAGGCGCATAGTGAATGGGAACAGGAATTACAAAAATAAAACTACTCCATCAAGGGTCTAATGATCATGTGTGTTTAAATTCGCAGTTACAGAAAATGTAAGCAAGTACAGTATATCCTAATAGTAGAGAATAAGGAAAAAGCCACTGAAAATTTTTTGGAAAACTCTCAAGAATTCTCTAACATGATACCTACACTTCAATCCACTCCCACGCGTCCAGATCCAGGTAGTGAAGGTCGTTCATTCTGGCGTCCTAGAAAAGGGCAGTGATGCGGTCACCGTTGGGAGTAAGGCAAGGGCAGCCGCTGCATCAGCTCCTGTACTCACTCGGTATCGGCCTCCGAACACGAAGCCTCTGTTCCCCACGGTCGCGCAGGCGTGGGCGGCGCGAGGCGAAGGTGCAGTGCCCTGTTCAAGTCAGGGGAGCGCATTAGTCAGTGACTAACTTCTGTGAGTGCCAGAAAGAGTCTTCACACATCAGTGTGTAAGAATGCTCATAGTTACGGTGCTATGTTGAGTGCCTGATGTATGCATCACGTAATCCTGTGTTCTGCGGTGACAATGGTCATTGGCTAACGGTCCTTCAGTGGCAAACCCTTTCCACACAGAACACACAAGACACTGGAGCTTTTAGGCTGAACTGCAGCCTTCCAGTCAACAGCAGTACTGAAGGCTGCCTACCACAACTGGAAATTTTAATTTTGTGTTTTTGAGGAGTATTACTGAATGGGCTAGTAAATAAATAGAATGCTTGCTTTATATTTTAAAATAAAAGGTAGCACGTTATATGACATCTGTATCAGAGGAGAAAGAAACTGATATTTGAGTAACTTAAATTCCAATATAGTGCAAGGTCATTTATTTGATTACAAACAATACCACTGAACATCAATTAGATAATAGATGCTGCTTTGGTCTGTACATTCACTGAACTTTTCTGAGTTGTGGAGTCCTTGGAAAATATGGAAGGTCTGGCTCTTCTCCAGGAAACAGAAGAATGAACTGTCAGTCTTACACTGCCTCCCACCCCCCTCGGACAGGCTGGCGGTAGTGACCCGTCGCCCCTCGGACTCACCGTAGTCACGGGCTGGCTCCAGATAAATGTTTCAGTGTCTAAAATATGCACATGATCATTCCATCCTCTTGGATGACTTGAATTCTACAGGAAATAGTAAGAACCTCCGAGTTATTTTACAGTTACTTTACAAATAACACTTATAAAATTATATAGCCTTGGTCTGATCTATTAACACGTTAAGCGTGGAGCCGATGTTGCCGGGGTTTCCGTCCAGGCAGCGGCCGGCGACCACGCGACGGGTGCTGAGGGAGAGTGCAAACCGGCGCACAGTGGTGTGGCCCATGCAGAACTTCATTAAAATTACAACACTTATTTTTTAACCTTGATGCTGCCGGTCCCACGCACTGATGTCACCCAAATGCAAAGTCCACTGTCAGTCCCTGGGGACTGACGCCGCACTTAATGTGTTAACAAAGCAAAATGAACAAAACTACTAGCAAACGAAATGTGTTATTTCAACATACTTAAGGCCATATGCAAATATGAAACTTAACTCACCCAAAAAGATGTTTCATCGAATTCAAAAGTTCCCAGTACTTTATCTTCAGGTAAATATCCATACCCTCCAAAAAAGATTAACCTATTTGATTAAAAAAAAAAAAAAAGACAAAAATTCAGATATCCATAGGCTAAGATACAAGGGATCTCACTATGCTGAGTCGAAAAGGTGCACAATTATACGGAAACACTCCCAACAGTGACGGCTAGTGTGCCTCCGTGCCACATTCAGTGCTCTGATGGATTAGCACACTAACCCGCCTATGCACTACAGTACAACAGTTCAGGGAGTAGCTGAGGGTGCTGGAACGGCAAACACTTCCCACGTAAGAACCCCGACCTGTGGTGCTGCGAACTCACTTGTTTTTATACACCCAGACGCCGAGCTTGTCCTTGGACGACGGAGGCATCCCTTGGCAGTCGACCCGCTCCCACTGCAGCACTCTGTCTGTGGACCTGAGGTCCAGCATGTAGAACTGCCGGGGCAAGGCGTGCAGTTAGTCGGTGACGTGAGAGAAGTCCCGGCCCTGGCGTTTAATTTCGCTGTGATTTATAATAAGGATGTCATCTCATTCAGCACTACTCAAAGTGTGACTAGACTGGCTGCCCATCTGCAAAACTGTTACTGAGTCTAAATAAGGAACTTGTGCCAGAATATAAATTACCTAAGTCCCTAAGCATCCCGTTCAGTTCAGCTAACTTTTTTCCCACAGCCACATTTTTTGGTGAAGCAACAGAAAGGTACTGGCTTACATTCTGCGCCCTTAGATAGGCACTTACAGCTATGCTGATCTAATCTGTGTGTATCAGGACAGTTTACCAAAAACTCGGGCTTGGCAATTTCACCTCGAAGTTCAATTTAACAAACGTGTCTTAAGTGCCTACTTAACTCTAGGAGCTAAGGCCAAATCTTAAAATAGTAAGTGTCAGTGTATTTTTAAGGGTTCATTCACAAGTAGGTGCTTGAATAAATGTCACCATTCCTAAACTTCCTTGTGATCAAACTTAACATTTTCAACCCCCGCCACCAGACACACGAATGACGCCCATTTCTCTGACCGCCGGGAAGCTGCAGCTTCTCTTTCCCGAGCTTCCCCACGTTGTGTCAAAATGGTTTTTCTCCCCCTCGGCCCTGATACTGATATGTGGCTCAGCTACAGCCTACCGCAGCACCTCGAAAAACCTTGTAGGCACAGACCTTTTCTTCACACAAATTCTTTAAGTAAAAGCCTAACATAGGAGGAAAAAGCCACGCGTGTCAAAGTGGTGGTGGGGGGGCTGGTCTGAGCCTCCCACGGGCTCAGTCCCAACCCTCCCAGCCACGCGCCCTGTCCCCACTGGCCCACGGGGCATGTCCACGCGCGCACGTGGCTTACGTGCACCTCTGCCTCTTGGTACCTGCAGCCTGGCTATCCCTTCGAGCTGTATTCATTTCAAGCCTCACCTCTTGGGTGAAAACGTGACTGTTTCTGTTCCTCCGTTTAACCACACATGATGTCAAGGATTCTTTTTCAGATGCAGAAACATTTACGGGGCTAGTATATGAGCCATGCTCTGTGTGTGTTTGCACCATGTGCAACTGAGGGCATTTACTGGTTACGTGTACCCCTCTAGCGCGTGAGCTCCAAGGGGCGCAGGCTACATATCAATCGCCTCTGTCTCTCATGTCTACTGAGTGCTCAGCAGACGAGGTGCCCACTAAGTTGCCAAATAAATGAATTTATAAGAGTTTACCTATATCATATGCACCTTTCTGACTTCACCTCTCTCTCACTGGCCTGAGAGAACTGCTGTCTTGCTATTTTGTGAAAAAACATGAACGAGGTCTGAACAACAGCACATCCTGGTTCCAGATCACAGGCAGGTTAGTGTATAAAATGCTGTCGGTGTTAACCGGCCCCATGGCTCTCTGCGGGGCAGCCTGCTCATTTTCACCCTGCCTCCACGATCTCGCCTCGCGTCCATCTAATTCACTGTTACTTATCTAAACTCCAGGTCTCTGAAAGAACGAGTAGCTGCAAAGAACACAGAAACGACCTCGGAAGGTACTGCACACAGGTTACCAACCAAAGGTGATTTTATAAAGGGCCTAGTTAGGTACAGACTGCGGACTGAAATGCACATTCACAGCATAATCAAGTAAACGTTTTTTAACTGGGACAGGAATAACTATGGGTTAACCTTAAAAGTCTGAAGTTGTCTGAAAAAGAACAAAACCGCCTTGAACCGGAATCCTTAGGAACACTAACCTTATTCGTGTTGCCTCTCGAATGGTGTCCTCCAAACAGGTACAGCACCCTGTCCACACACACGGCACAGCTGCCAGACATAGAAGGCGGCACGTCGCCTTCAGTGTTCATTTTTCTCCTGCGGGCAGAAAAGCAGTGTAAATATGCCTCTCAAAAAGGAACTGCACACATATTTTATTTTCCTTGTATTCCCACGATAAAAGATAAAAAACGAGCAGGCTGACTCGATCGTGTCTAGGGTCTCGTCTGGCTCTCAGACAGACTGAGAGGAGGAGCTCTCCGGCCGTCCCGCTGGCCACGCTGGCCGGCCCGTGGGGGGGGGGGGCGGGGTGCAGGGCGCGCACGGGAAAAGCCCCCGGGGCACGGTATTCCGGGAGCATAACATTTTCTGTTTCCTCAGACTGAACTGCTTTTCATTTATATGTCCAAAAGTTGTTTTGCTTTTGTTTTTGAGTGGGCCAGGAACACTTCACCGTCCCAGCCCTGACAGATTAATCCGATAGCTGCATTCAGTCACCACCAGCCCACCAGACGAATCTGATTCAGAACTGTAATACCATTAACACTTGGGTAGCACTTACTATAGGCCAGGCACTCCTCCGAGTGCTTTGCAGGCTTTAACACATGCAGAATTGTAAAATGAAGCTGAATCAAAAGTAATTAAGAAACAGAAGATTCTGAATATTAATAGGCCATTCAAGGTCTTCTGCTCACAATATCACTTTATATTAAGGTTTTAAGTTTTAGTAGGCTTTTTAAAAAATTATAGGGTTGATTCTTTTTAAAAATATGTAGAATTCTCATCCCCGGCTGGTGTAGCTCAGTGGATTGAGCGCGGGCTGGGAACCAAGCGGTCCCGGTTCGATTCCCAGTCGGGGCACATGCCTAGGTTGCAAGCCAGGCCCCCATGAGGGCCATGTGAGAGGCAACCATACATTGCTGTTTCTCTCCCTCTCTGTCTCCCTCCCTTCCCCTCTCTCTAAAAATAAATAAAAATAAAAAAT
>PVJI01018679.1:0-32774 GCA_004026765.1 Micronycteris hirsuta | reverse complement strand
CAGGAGCAGAAGGACTTATGTGTATGACCTATGGGCAAAACTAAAGGGAGGGGAAAGGGGGGTAAGGGGGTGGGGGGAAAGAAAGGGGGGAAGTGGGGCAACTGTAACAGCATAATCAATAAAATATAGTAAAAAAAAAAAAACCCAGATCATAACTTGAAGCTACAGTCAGGAATAGAGAACACTAGAAATAGTACATAACTTTATAAACAATATAAGACATTTTATGCTCATATTTACTTTCAAAACTAACTACTTAAAGCAAAATAATAGCACTGCAAGGTAAGGGTTTAAAGTATACAGAAATAAAAGATATAACAGTAGGATGAAGGATAAGGTAGGAAACGGATGAATGAAATTATCTATTTTAAGGTTATTACATTTGTGAAGCATGGAGTATGAGCTGTGATGTGGGAAGTGTAAGATATGAAATGAGAAGTGCTAGATGTGAAGAATTAAGTGAACAGTGGTACAACATAATTTTAAATAGGCTTTGAGAAGTTGGAAATACATATTGCTAGCCTTAGAAAAACCGCTAATATAATTGAAATAGGCATAGCTAAAAAGCCAATAGTGGAAATAAAATGAAATCCAAAAAACATTCAAATATTTCAAAAGAAGGCAGTGTTAAAGGATAAAAGGAATGAAGGCCAAAAAAAGAAAAGAAAATAACTATATGGTAGATACACTCAATCACACCAATAATTGCATCAAATATAAGTGAAGGCCAGGGGTGAAGTCAAGATGGCAGGGTAGGTAAACTGAGCTTACCTCCTCCCATAATCACATCAAAATTACAACTAAATTATAGAACAATCACCACTGAGAACCACCTGAAGACTAGCTGAAAGAACTCCTGTAAGTAAGGATATAAGGAGGAAGCCATATTGAGACTGGTAGGAGGGGCAGGGATGCAGAACAGGCAAGTCCCACACCCACAGTGTGGCAGTTAAGAACTGGGAGAGATATCTCCACTATGGAGATCCCCCTGAGGAGCAAAGGACCTCAGCCCCACACCAGGTTCCCCAGCCCCAGGCATCTATACTGGGACGAGGAGTACGCGCAACATCTGACTTCCAAACCAGTGGAGATGATGTCCCGGAGAGACAAAGGGCTGCAGGAGACTGAGACACGCTGCCCCTAACGGGCTAGCATACAAACTCACTCACCGACTCACTCACTGGCAGCTCCAGCACAGGGGCAGAAGCTTGAAAAGCACCAGAGAAGTACAGGCGGGAACTAAATTGACTAACGTCAGGGTGAAGGCTGGAGAGACAGTGATCCAGAAACTCTGAGAGGACAGAAGCACTGGCAGTTGCCCCTGTACTTTTGTTGAGCTCTCCTCTCACTCAGCTGGCCAAGCACAGGCAGACACAGAATCTGTCATTCTCCCTTAGCCTGATTAACACCATTTGCCCTGCCCTAGTGTTTTCCTGAGACCCTGCCATACTCAACCTGCTTGCATGGCAGGAGCCTCTTCCGACAGCTCCTATACATGAGCGTCCAGCCTTGACTTTCAAAGTAGCAAGAGAAAAGCAGTAAGTTACATAAAAGGGAGCTGTCATGAGACTATCAGCTAATTTTTTAACAGTAATTTTATAGACCAGAAAGGAATGGAAAAAAATATTCAAGTGATAAAAGAGAAAAACCTGCCCGGCTGGTGTAGCTCAGTTGATTGACCGCGGGCTGGAAACCAGGCAGTCCCGGTTCGATTCCCAGTTGGGGCACATGCCTGGGTTGTGGGCCAGGTCCCCAGTGAGGGCCATGTGAGAGGCAACCGTACATTGCTCTTTCTCCCTTCCTTCTCCTCTCTCTAAAAATAAATAAATAAGAATCTTAAAAAAAAAGAGAGAAAAACCTACAACAAAGATTACTCAGTGAGGTTATCATTTAGAATTGACTAAGAGATAAGTGTTTCCCAGACAAGCAAAGGTAAAGAAAGGAGTTCATCACCACTAAACCCAGCATTCAAAAAAATAAAAAATAAACCAGTTGGAAAAATCAAAAATAAAAATAAAGAAATAGGAGAGAAAAATATCTCACTGAAAAAGGCAAACACTTAGTAAAAGCAGTGGGCCACCAATTATAAAGCTAGTACAAAGTTTAAAAGACAATAGTAGGATGGTCATGTGTAAATACAATAAATTAAGAGGTACACATAAACCCACATACCAAAGAGGTTAAAAATAATGACAAAAACAGACTTCCGCCAAGATGGAGGCATAGGTGGGCACACTGCGCTGCTGCTCACAACCAGAGAGATTAAACGGTGAGTTCAATAGCAAAATAAACAACCAGAACGGACAGAATCTAACCGAGGGGAAGTCCGACACCCAAGAAGTTGGAGAGGACGTACATCCAGGCTGGTAAGCGGGGCAGAACCGAGCGGAGAAGCGGAGCGAGAGGCAGTTTGCCCAGAGGGCTCACGCCACGAGTGCCTAGCCAAAGCATGACCCCAAGCAACAAGTGAAGCCCGCAGGCAGCGGCGTAACCGGAGAGGCCAGTGGGAACCAGCAGGGCCAAGGCTGGTGGAAAAGGCAGTAAGGAACTAGGGAGCAGAGGGTGATTGGGAGGCAGCAGTGAACAGAGCAGGCGCCATTGCTCCCTCCCAGGCCCCGCCCCCAGAGGAAACATCACAACACAGCGACCCAGGTTGCCTGGCCACAGCAAAACCTAAGACTCTGACCCATTAAAGTAACTGGCATGCTGAGATAAAAAAAAAAGAAAATGGCCCAAATGAAAGATCAGAACAAATTATAACTAACGGACGAGGACATAGCCAACCTATCAGATGCACAGTTTAAAACACTGGTAATCAGGATGCTCACAAAATTGGAAGAAAGGTGGACGCAAATAAATGAACAAATGAAGAATATGCTAAAGATAATGAGGGAAAATATACAGGGAACCAATAGGGGAAAGAAGGAAGCTGGGACTCAAACCAATGGGGTGGACCAGAAGGAAGAAACAAGAATTTTAAAAAATGAGGAGGGGCTTAGGAATCTCCAAGACATTACTTGTAAACGACCCAACATCCAGATCATAGGGCTGCCAGAAGGAGAAGAGGAACACCAAGAAATTTAACGTATATTTGAACAGATAATTAATGAGAATTTCCCAAATCTGGCAAAGGAAATAGACTTCCAGGAAGTCCAAGAAGCTCAGAGAACCCCAAAGAAGCAAGACCCAAAGAGGAACACACCGAGACACATCATAATGGCATTACCCAAGATTAAAAATAAGGAGAGAATCCTACAAGCAGCAAGAGAAAAGGAGACAGTTACCTACAAAGGAATTCCCATAAGACTGTCAGCGGATTTCTCAAAGGAGACCTTCCAAGCAAGAAGGGGCTGGAGAGAAGTATTTCAAATCACAAAAAGCAAGGACCTACAGCCAAGAATACTCTATCCAGCAAAACTTTCATTTAGAATGGAAGGGCAGATAAAGTGCTTCTCAGATAAGGTCAAGTTCAAGGAGTTCATCATCACGCAGCCTTTATTATATGAAATGTTAAAGGGATTTATATAAGGACTCATGAGAGAAGGCACTGAGGCCAGATCAGCTACTGGGGAACATGGATCTCACTGGAATAGGAAAAGCAAAACCAGCCAACATAAGGAAGAGTGTTCTTCAGGTCAGTCACAGCCAAGACACTTGTGAGGCAAGCAAGCAAAATATAACCAGAGAAACAAAATATAACCAGAGACATTGAAATTTAGAACAATCTGGCAGTAACCAGAGGGGAGGGGGAAGGGGATAATGGGGACAAGGGTATTCAGGAACTGCTATAAAGGACACATGGACAAAACCAAGGGGGAGGGTGGAAGCAAGGGAGGGAGGTGGATTTGCCTGAGGTCGGGGTTGTGGGGGGTGGTAAATGCAGACAACTGTAATTGAACAACAATAAAATAATTTAAACAAAAATAATGACAAAAACATAAACATGGGGGTGAGTAAAAAATATAGTGATTTTATAATATGTTTGAACTTAAATGACCATCAACTTAACATAGACCGCTATAAACACAACTGGATATATATGAAGCACATGGTAACCACAAACCAAAAACATGTAAGAAATTTACAAGAAATAGAGAGAGACAGGGTTGGTGGGGAGGGGTGGGGGGAGAGACAGACAACTGTACTTGAACAACAATTTAAAAAATATAATAATAAATAAAGAGAGATAGAATTCCAGTCAAGATGGTAGTGTAGGTAAATGCAGTGCTGGGGATTCTTCCACAACCACATCAAAATTACAACTAAATTACAAACAACCGTTATTCAGAACACCTGAAATTTAGCTGAACAGAAGTCCCATACCTATGGATATAAAAAGAAGCCACATCAGACTGGTAAGAGGAGTGGAGATGCAGAGCAGGTTGGTTCCAGACCCACATTTGGAGGTTAAAATCAGGAACAGTATCTCAGCTGCAGAAGTCCCCTGAAAGGCGAGGGATGACACTCCCAGATCTGAACCCCCAGCCCAGGGTTCCAGTGCTAGGAAGAGAAGTCCCATAACTTCTGGCTGCAAAAACCAGCAGGGTTTGGGGCTGAGTTAAATGAAGGGCATCTAGAGCCTCAGGCACTCCTCTTAAGGGGCCTACCTGTGGATTTACTCATACTAACTTCCTCTGAGCTCCAACACTAAAGCAGCAGTTCAAAAGGCACCAGAGACAGATGAGAAGGAAGTGAATTGTCTGGCATCAGGATAAGAGCTGGAGAGGCAGCTTTCTCCCAGACAGAAGTGCTGGCAGAGGCCATCGTTCCTTTTCTGAGCCCTTCCTCCACAGAGCCAGTAGGCAGGCACCATATCTAAGACTTTATCAAATTGGCTCCCTCCCACTGTTTGCCCCACCATGGTGATTCCCTGAGACCCCACCCACCCACTTGAAGGTCCACCCCTGGTGTTTCCAGTGGCTTTTCCATACAAAGGGCCTCTCTTGGGTCATGTTTCAAACAAGCAGCATCTGGGCTCTTTGTACCCTGTACCTCTTGCTAAGTAACTGCAGGCCTGACACTAGCAGCAGCGAACATTGGTTTATAGCTTGGCTTCTCCTGGGCACCTCCAAACCCAGTCCAGTAACAGCCATCTTCAGATTGCTCTGTAGCTCATGCTGAGAGGCCTAAGGAAAGGCACAGGTGGTGGCTGACCTTGAACATCCCAGGAGGCCCCAGGATCTGTGCACCTGGTGAATAGCTTTAGAACACACTGGGTTATAACCCTATCACTTCCATGAGTGACACACACAAGTGGCAGAATTGGTGAGCATCAAAGCCCCAGTGAAACAAGTCCTTCTCCATAGGGTCAACTCCTGCAATAGCAGCTCCATTGCTACAATCATTGTAGGTCCTCACAGCCAATTAGCCTGGAGGTCAATCCCTCCCAGTGATGCCAACAGCAATCAAGGCTCAACTACAACAGGACAGTGCACACGGCACACATAGGGGCACACCTGGAGCACCCAGCTAGAGTGACTGGGGAGACTGTGCCATGGGGCCTTATAGGACACCTACAGCATAAGGCCAGTCTACCAAGTCCAGGAGATACAGCAGCTCTACCTGATATATAGAAACAAACACAACGAAGCATCCAGAGTGAGGAGACAAAGAAAGAGGTCCCCAATGAAAGAATAGGAGAAATTTCCGGAAAAAGAACTAAATGAAGCCGAGGCAAGCAAACTACCAGATACAGAGTTCAAAGCAATGGTTATAAGGTTGCTCAAAGAACCTAGTCATAACTTCAACAGTATAACAAAGGATATAAAAACCATATAAACGAACCAGTCAGAAATGAAGGATACACTGACTGAAATGAAGAATAATTTACAAGGAATCAACAGTGGAGTAGAATGACACCAAGAATCAAATAAGCAAAATCAGCAATTTCAAATATAAGAAAGTAAAAAACACCCAATCAGAACAGCAAGTAGAAAAAGAATCCAAAACAATTAAAATTGTCTTTGGGGACAACTTCAAGCATACCAACCTTCACATCACGGGTGTGCCAGAAGGAGAAGACAAAGAGTAATAAATTGAATACCTACTTGAAAAAACCAATGACAGAAAACTTCCCTAACTTGGCGAAAAAATAGACATACATGTCCATGAAGCACAGAGAGTCCCAAACAAGAGGAACCCAAAGAGGCCCACTCTAAGACACATCATAATTTAAATACCAAAGGTTAAAGCCAAAGAGAAAATCTTAAAAGCACAAGAGAAAAGCAATTAGTTACCTACAAGGGAGCCCCCACAAAACCGTCAGCTGTTTCTCAACTTAAACTTTGCATGCCAGAAGTGATTGGCATGAAATATTCAAAGAGATAAAAAGCAAGGACCTACAACCAAGATTACATTACCCAGCAAAGCTATTATTTAGGGTTGAAGGACAGATAAAGAGCTTTCCAGACAAGAAAAAGCTAAAGGGGTTGATCGCCACCAAACCAGTATTATAAGAAATGTTAAAGGGTCTCTTTAAGAAGAAAAAAAAGATCAAATATATGAAAAATAAAATGCCAGTAGCTACATATCTATCAACAATTACTTTAAATGCAAATGGATTAAATGCTCCAATCAAAAGATACATCATGACTGAATGGATAACAAAACACAACCCTTGCATATGCTGTCTATAAGAGACTTCATATCAAAAGACATACATAGACTGAAAGTAAAGGGATAGAGAGATATGTTATGAAAACAGAAACAAAACAAACAAAAAAGCTGAAATAGCGATACATATACCATACCAAGTACACTTTCAATCAAAGGCTATCACAAGACACAAAGGACCCAGCGATACCACTTTGAAAGTTACCAGTTGGGAGGGAGTCAGGGGGATCAGCTAAAAAGGTGAAGGGATTAAGAAGTGCAAGTTGGTAGTTACAGAATAGTCATGGGGTTGTAAAGTGCAGCATAGGGAATAGAGTAGCCTAAGAACATATATACAGGACCCATGGACATGGACAACAGTGTGGGGATTGCCTGAGGCAGTGGGGGGTGCTGGGTGGAGGGGGAAAAGGGAGAAACGGGTCAACTGTAATAGCATAACCAATAAAATATAATTTTTAAAGTATAATTTATTGATTATGCTATTACAGTTGTACCTTTTTTTTCTCCCCTTTATTCCCCTCCACCCTGAACCCCACCTCCCAGAATTCCCCACCCTCAGTTCATGTCCATGAGGCATACATGTAAGTTCTTTGACTTCTCCATTTCCTGTACTACTTTTAAAATCCCGTCTATTTTTTACCTACTATTTATGCTTCTTATTCCCTGTACCTTTTCCCCATCTCTCCCCCTCCCCTTCCCCATTGATAACCCTCCATGTGATCTCCATTTCTATGATTCTGTTCCTGTTCTGGTTGTTTGCTTAGTTTGTTTTTGTTTTGTTTTGTTTTGTTTAGGTTCAGTTGATGTTCAGTAGTGAATTTGTTGTCATTTTACTGTTCATATTTTTTATTATCTTCTTTTTCTTAGATAAGTCCCTTTAACATTTCATATAATAAGGGCTAGGTGATTATGAACTCCTTTAACTGGACCTTACCTGGGAAGCACTTTATCTGCCCTTCCATTCTACATGATAGCTTTGCTGGATAGAGTAATCCTGGATGTAGGTCCTTGCCTTTCATGACTTCCAGCCCCTTCTCACTTGTAAGGTTTCTTTTGCGAAATCAGCTGATGGCCTAATGGACACTCCTTTGTAGGTAACTGTCTTCTTTTCTCTTGTTGCTTTTTAGATTCTCTCCTTATCTTTAATCTTGGGGAATGTAATTATGATGTGCCTTGGTGTATTCCTCCTTGGGTCCAACTTCTTTGGGACTGTCTGAGCTTCCTGGACTTTCTGGAAGTCTATTTCCTTTGCCAGATTGGGAAAATTTTCTTTCATTATTTTTTCAAATAAGTTTTCAATTTCTTGCTCTTCCTTTTCTCTTTCTGGCACCCCTACACTTCAGATGTTGGAATGTTTAAAGTTGTTCCAGAGTTCCTAAGCCACTCCTCATTTTTTTTGAATTCTTGTTTCTTCATTCTGTTTTGGTGGAATATTTATTTCTCCCTTCTGGTCCAAAACATTTATTTGAGTCCAGGTTTCCTTCTCTTCATTGTTGGTTCCCTACAAGAGGAACATGGACATGAACTAAGGTGTGGGGATGCTGGAGGGTTGGGGAGTGCAGGGTGGAGGGGGGATAAAGAGGGGAAAATTGGGAAAACTGTAATAGCATAATCAATAAAACATACTTAAAAATATAATACTTGGGAATAAGTTTAACAAAAGAAGTGTAAAGATTACACTCAAACTATAAACAATGCTAGAGAAAATTAAAGAAGATCTAAACAAATGAAGAGACACTACAGCCTCATGAATTGAAAGACTCAGTATTGTTAACATTGCAATTTTGTACCACCTGATCTAAGGTTCAGAGCAATCCTTGTCTAAATCCCACTTGGCTTTATTTTTTGCAGCAGCAGCAGCAGCAGCAAGAGCAGCCACAACAGCAGATATTGACAAGCTGATCTAAAATTCATGTGGAAAAGCAAACGACACATCACAGTTGAAAGAATCTGGAAAAAGAACAAAGTTGGTGGACTTACACATCCCAATTCCATAGCTTACTACAAAGCTACCGTAAGCAAGAGAGTGTGGTACTGGCAAAAAGATAGACATTTATATCAATGAAGACAATCAAGAATTCAGAAATAAACCTTTACATTCATAATCGACTGATTTTCGAGGAGGGTACCAAGGCAATTCAGTGGGGGAGTAAGTAGTCTTTGAACAAATGGTGCTGGGGCAAGCGGATAGCCATATGCAAAAGTATGTATTTGGACACTTACTTCACACCATACACAAAATTTAACTCATAATGGATCAAGACCTAAATGTGAGAACTAAAACTACAAAACTCTTAGAAGAAATCACAGGTGTAAACCTTAATGGCCTTTGTCAGGCAATGAGTTCTTATATATGATACACATACAAAGCATAAAAGATAAAGAAAGAACTGATAAATTCAACTTCATTACTCCCTCTAGTGGATCTAATATACAATGCACTTATAACTATTTGATCTCTTTTGAAAAATAGTAAAATAAATTTCTATCGCAATCACTCTTATCAGTGGCCATTTTAACAGTCACCATGATGGATTAATTCTGACAAAAAGGGGCATAAGGGCCTTTTCGGGGGTGAGAGAAATGACCTGTGAGCTTGAGCGTGGTGGTGGTTTCACAACTGTGCCAATTAATCAAAACCAATTTATCTGAAGACTTTTAATTGTGCTTTTCACCATATGTAAATTTTACCTCAATAAAAATTTTATTTTATAAAGCAGTCACTCTGAGGACTGACATGCAAGAAGGGGAAGATGAGCCCAGTGGTGTGCTTTTCATTACAAGCCCTTCGGTACTTCTTAAAATTTATAAAAGCATGTATATAAATTACTTTAAATTCTTTACGTTTTGAAAAATAAAACATTCAAATTTGAAGCTTCTTGGTCTCATTGCTTCATGGAACACAGAGATGAGAAGAAGTCTCCTCTGTGGGGGCGCACATTTACCCACCCAGTTGGAGCACTGACTGGGGAGACCACCAGGAGGTCCGGGCCGGGTCTCCAGTAAGAAGACTCTTCAAAGCCAAAGTAGAAAGTTGTAATCATTTATTCCCTGTTGTGAGGCTACTGTACCAAACACATAATCTCTAAAAGAAATGAAAGTCAGAATCTCAAAAGCTTCCATTTTTTAAAATGCTGAAGCTTATTTGCATATCAAAATTGCCTCAGGACAGTAAGCAGAATTAGAAAATTAAGGAATTACATTTAGAAGGGAGATAAAGAAGCAGTGAACATATAGAACACTTCCCTCTGTCACCAAAAAGCTGGTTTCAAGTTTAAGTCAACCTCCCCAGCAACACTCGTAAACGAAGAGCAAGACTTACACATTCATGGCTATTGAATTTAGATAATACTATTATCACACGTTTATTTACTAAATTAATGACCAATCTTTTTCATTAAAAATAGACATCTGTACAGCATTACTCCCTCTAGTGGATATAAAATATAACCACATTTATAACAATTTCATCTTTTTTTTTGAGGGTGGGGGCAATAGTAAAAGAAATTTCCATAGCAATCACTGTGATCAGCGGTTATCTTCACCATCACTGCAGTGACTTAATTTTGCTCTCCTGTGTAGTGTGCCTTTTTCTACTTCCTCTAAGAAAAGGTACTTAATATTTGTCTGAATGATTAACCCCTCATAAATCAGAAAATGACAGACATTTCAAACATTACTCACGAGGTTAAAAATTTGAAAACAATTGGAGGTTGTACTATACTCAACCTAAAACATAAATATTTTAAACATCTCACGGTCCTTTAGTAAAGCGCAACCTAAAGAGCCATTTCAACAGCCCATTTGCCATGTGTCACTGCAAAGTGCTCAAAATTGGGGCAGCAATCATTTTTTCATAAGTAATAATTCAAGCTTCATATCTACTAATTTTTATAAGGTCAAATTTCAAATATAACCTAACTCTTTGTTAGCCCCTCCCATCTCCATACATGGAGTGTAGAAGTTTTCTGAGAACATTCTGTCATTCCGTGACTACATTTTGCATTTGGGAACATGCACAGTTGACCTTTCAACAACGTGGGGCTTGGGGGTGCCACTACTTCCACCCGGTAGTCGAAAATCTGCTTATAAATTCTGATTCCACAAAAGCTTAGTAATAGCCTGCTGTTGACCAGAAGCCTTCCTGATAACATAAACTAGTCAATTAACACATATTTTGTAAGTTATATGTATTATATACTATATTCTAACAAAAAAGTAAGCTAGAGAAAAGAAAATATTATTAAGAAAATCATAAACAAGAGAAAATACATTTATGGAATTGTATGCATTTATTGAAAAATTCTGCATATAACTGGACCTGCACCATCCAATCCTTATTGTCAAAGGTCAAGTGCATGCAGCCTGTGAGTAACACAGGGCCTGTGTCAGCAGGCGTGACTTCCGCTTCTAGACAGCTGAATTTACTGCTGCTCAGTCCCTCGCAGATGTCACAACTAGGGAACAGGCACCTTAAAGGGAGCAAAGATAACGACACTCAGTTGCAATGATCTCTGAAGCCTGTTTCAAGAAAGTGTTAACAACTAGACAGCAAGCCCAGTGATTACACAATTTGGGATAAGTTTTCCAATTGCAAACAACTGAACGGCGTTTCATGTAGCTTTTCAAAATGAAGAATTTGAAATGGCAACGTATCTTAGAAGCGCAGGCTCTTATAGAAGTGAATTTAGGTAAAATACTGATGCCAAGGTTTCATATGCCTGGGACGTAACATTTAACAGGAGATGAAGAGACGCATTTCCCACCAAAATCGAATGCCACTGCCATCAACCCCACAGAGGCTCAGCTACCTAAAATGGAAATGAAAATATAATGTATGGAAATATTCTCTTAGAAAAACTCCTTAAGGCTTCACATGTATTAATGTATTAGTTTGCAAACATTAAGATCAAAGCCAAAGCAACAAATGCATCCTAAAAAGTTTTTCATCAGATTTTTATTAACGATATACAAGTAGCAGGGCATAAAAAATTAATAGGCTCCAGCCTTGAAATGTCAGACTCAATGATCTCTCACCATGCTCACCTCCTTCGCTTTTTGTTTCAAACTTGCTGGCTCTGGGTCTTCTTGCCTTGAGCAACTCCACATGGTTAAAAATGGAGAAAGAAAGGTTAACAGATGGTTTAAAAGCCCCTCGTCTGTTGCAGTAAGCTAAAAAATAGCAGAGGAAGGAGAAGAAGATCCAAGGTGTCAAACACACAGAGGCTTAAATTCGTAGACGTGTCATTTCAAGCCTTTAGGCTTACCCTCTAAACTGTTAAATATTCAGTTTTAAGTATAATCTACTGTAACTTTGAAAAAAATCAACCCACCTTACTTATAATATTGCTACCTCTTAAGTTGAAAAACAAGTTCCTATTGTTTTTTAAGTATCGAAGATGCTGTCCACCGATCCTTCCATTCTTATTAGGCCCCTGTACTGTGGTCCCCAGGGCGCACTTCCCACTTCCTGGTTCCTCGCATGTCCTGTGGTGCCAAGCTGGCAGGCCTCATATTTCTTGGACAATGAAATCAATCCTTAACTGCGAACAGATCTTTGCACAGCTATCACAGAAACATGCCAGCAACACGTGGCAGGGCTCCCCCTCCATGCTGTTTAGCATGTGCCGTCATACTTCAGGCCTAGAGACCCGTGTGAAGAAGAAAATACGAATGAAAAATATCCGCCTTAAGAAGACAAGAGACAACAAAGCTGGTGAGCATGTGGAGGAAAGAGAACCCTTGAAGACGTCGGGGAGACGGGTGCAGCCTCTGTGGAAACGGGATGGAGGGGCTGCTTTTCCGTCTTTATAATCTGCGCCAGCTTCCCCCAGTTACGAGATCCGCCAGTTGGCAACAGCTGCTTGTCTATCACTCCCTCCTTCTTGCCATCGCCACTGCCTCCTTGCTTTGCAGTCTGAAGCTGGTGGGAAGAAGCATAAAATGTAAAAAAGAGGGGCAAGGAGGAGAAATAAGAAACAAGGTCATCATCTGAAGATGAGGAAGGGAAAGGGTGTTAAAGATTGGGGGCAAGAAAGGGCATAAAGCAGGGGTCTTGGAGAGTGGCAGAGAGAGCCAGCTAGGGAGACGGATTCCTGTTGTTGAGCGGTGCAAGAGCCCGCTTGAGATCTGTGGTCACAAAGTTCAAGTGGGGCCAAGTCAGTGTGATAGGGGGCGAGGAGGAGGGACAAGGGAGCAGGGAAGGTTCTGAGGAGAGAGTGTGGTCACGGATGCCACACTCATAGGCGGCTGTGTTTCTAGTTTCCTGAAAAGGGATTTAGATCTAATGGGAAGAGAGGCTAGACTGTCTACAGGAAGAGGAATTGTGGTAAGTCTTTGCAACCTCTTAATATGTTTTGGTATTTTATTAAGACTTTACAAAGAGTAGGTATTTCATTTTATAAAGAGAGAAAAACAATAAAGCTATTTCAAAACCAAATTAAAAAGTTAAACATCTAGTAAAATGAGGTTTTAATAGGAAAGAAAGCAACTAACCCAATTTCCTGTAGAAAAATAGCTGCCCTAAATTTGGATGCTTCCTTGACTATTAATTTGGATATTAACGATAACTTTCTACAACAGGAAAAAAAGCTAATGAATCACTTGGGGAAAATGAAGAAAAGCACAGTACTGGAAAAACACACCAAAAACAAATCTGCAAAGCCACTGAAAACATAGCAGGATGTCGAGAGGACCCTCGTGTTCTCTTTGGGGATTTCCAACTGAAATGGTTGGAGAGGAAGAACTCTCTACCAAATGAATCTACGAAAAACTACAGTGGAAGATGAGGGACGCCTTGAAAAGACTGGTGATGCTTGCTCTTCGGACCCACCTGCAAGGGCTGCATCTGTTTCCTGTTGTGTGCAGTCCCACTATGCACTGCGGAGGCTAGCACAGAGGGCCCACAGACCCCTCCGTGTCACTCAGCAGGACGAGCAGAGGTCTGCTTTGGGAGGGGATGGGGTCCTCCCAGCTTTCCGGGCCCTGAAGGCCAGTGAGGTGAGGGAGGCCTGCTTGCCCTGGACAGTTGTTCCAGCTGGTGGCTGGAGCTCTTCAAAGGCCCTCTGTGTCGGCTGCAGTTGTTCATCTAAAAACCAAATCTTCCTAAAGCATCTGTGTTGCTGGGACTAAACATCCACAGGTTGGGTCCAGAAGGACCGAGCTATAAGCTTAGGGAGGAAAAAGAAGGCTGGTGAGTGCACACAGACATAACACACTTTAGTTCGATTTCACTAAATCTCAGCGTTTAGTTCTTGGAAGACACGGGGAAGGAACTGAACTGAAAATCCTTGGCCTCCTCCTACTTTAAATTTAAATTACCATGAAATTAATTTAGTTTTACTATTACGCTTTCACTGTGAGTCCTGAGCCAAGGACATTCTTATATAAAAGTTTTTTTGTAGATGTCATATTTTGTATGCCTGAATAATACTGATATTCTGGGAAACCTATTAATATTTTGTAAAATGGCATGTCTGGTATGGATGGCATTTGGCTTTTTCTAGGGGAAAAGAACATAATTCTACAAAGCATTAGAAATTCTACTGGGTGGACTGCAAAGGCGTGACAGACACACTAATCCCAATTGGTTGAGTTCTTAAGGAATGGCAAACTAATGTTTGAAAACATAATTTCTGATATAATTGAAAATTGGAGGGGAGGGTTTTAAGACTCTCAAAAAAAGGAACAAAGAAAGAGAGAGGGAGAGAAGGAGGGAGGGAAGGAAGAAAGGAGGGAGGAAGGATGGAAGGAAGGCAGGAGGGAAAGAAGAGAGGAAGAAAGAAAGGCAGTACTTAATAATTTGAGTACTGCCTTTTACTCAGAGAAAGTTGACTCCCAAAGGCACTCCAGCCAGCACAGAGACTGTGAATCAGGGTTGTTCACTGGGGTTTTGTGACAGTCAAGTGCAGTACATTCCAGAATGATTGCTTATTTCAGATACTTGCCAACTTTATGAGGTTTGCAAAAGTGAGAAGAAACTGTGCTTTGCCTGACCTCATTTAAGAATGGGAACACACATTCTTTTAGTTTGAAAGCCTGAGTATTCACGCTTTAATCTTTCAAACTCCCACCTTCCCAGAGCACCTCAGCTTTCATCAGTGCTTTTCTCATAGTCATGCCTCTTATAGTTTTATAATTTTTAAAAAAGGTAATATTAGAAGAGTTTAAGGCATTGGTATCCGTTTTCCATTAAAGTGTCAAAACTCCTGATCCTGTGCTATAGTCTCTACCATGCCCACAGTTTGAATTTTAAACCCATTTTCCCCCTTCTGATGACAGAACTTCACCCATGGCACTATTACCTTATAACTTTCATTTTTAATTAAAGAAGTTAAATTGGCAACAGAAAACACTTTGCTTTCACATTAGCTTTGTTAATAAAAGGTGAAAGTTAAAAGCGGTATACCTGTGGATAAAATCTATTTCCAAGCTCCAGTTTCTCCTTTATCTCATGAAGGCATTGAGTTAAAGGCCTTCTGTTTAGGGCATTGAGTTTGTCTATGCTTGTGACAATCTTAAAAGAAACAGGGAGAGTTGAAAATGTTTTGAAACCAACTATTTTGGCTGATTACTAGTCTCGAAACCAGAGTAGATATTTCTATTTTGGCAAAGGTTTCACAAGTCTGAAAACACTTTGCAAAATGATACCTAGATAATTAGTAAAGATAAGCAACCAAAATCCAAAGAAATTGAAATAAATATAATTTTAAGAAACAAACAAAAAACAACAGAATGAGAGGCCTGTAAAAAATATATATCAATAAATATATTAAATGTAAACAGTCTAAACACACCATTTAAAAAGATAGATATTGTACCCTGGCGGGTGGTCCAGTTGGTTGGAGCATAGATGTGTACACTGAAAAGATTGCAGGTTCAATTCCTAGTCAGGGCATATACCTAGGTTGTGTGTTTGATCCCCAGTCAGGGCACGTACTGGAGACACCCAATTGATATTTTTCTTTCTCTCTGTTTGTCTCTGTCTCTCTCTCTCTGCCCCGCTTCCTCTCTCTCTAAAATCAACAAACATATCGTCAGGTGAGAATTAAAAAAATAAAAAATAGGTATTGTAGAATGAATAGAAATGATCAATATGCTATTCATAAGAAACTCACTTCAGATATAAAATACTGGTAAGTTAGAGGTAGAAAAAGATATACCATGATAACACTCATCAAAAGAAGGCTAGAATGGATATATTAAAATTAGACAAAGTAAATTTTAGATCAAAAAATTACCTTAGATAGAAAGAGACATGGCATAATGATTAAGGGGTCAACTTACCAAGAAAACATAACAAGCCCAAATGTGTATTCACCTAACAACAGAGCTTCAAAATACATGAAGCGAAAACTGAAAGGAAAAACAGACAAATTTACAATTATAATTGGAGGCTGCAACACTTTTCTCTCAGTAATTGACAGAATTTATAAACAGAAAATCAGCAATAACATAGGAGAGCTCATCAACACCAATAACTGATTGGATCTAAATCAACATTTACAGAATGTTTCACCTAAGGACAGCAGAATACACATTCTTTTCAATGTGCAGGGAACATTCAACAAGTCAGTCCACATCCTGGGTCATAAAATACATCTTAAATTTAAAAGAATTAAAATTATATAGACTATAGTCTCTGACTATAACTGAATTAAACTAGAATGCAATACAGGCATACCTCGGAGATATTTATGGGTGTGATTCCAGAACACCACAACAAAGCGAGTATCACAATAAAGTAAGTCACGTGATTTGTTTGGTTTCTCAATGCATATAAAAGTTATATTTATACTATAATGTAGTATATAAGTGTGCAATAGCATTATATCTAAAAAAGACAGTTATTGTTTAAAAAATGCTAACCATCACCTGCACTGTTACAACAGTAACACCAAAGATAACTGATCACAGGGAACCAGAACAAATATAATAATAATAAAAGAATTTGAAATATTGTGAGAATTACCAAAATGTGACAGAGAAGCACAGGTGAACAGATGCTCTTGAAAAAAGAGCACTGATAGTGTGGCTCGATGCAGGGTTGACACAACCTTCAATTTGTAAAAAACACAATATCTGTGAAGCACAATAGAGCAAAGCACAATATAACAAGATATGCCTGTAATGAAAAAATAACAGGAAAATTCCCTTCTCCAATCTTGGAAATTAAACAACAGGCTTCCAAATGGCCCATGGGTCAAAGAGAAAAATCACAAAATAAAATACAAAGTATTTTCAACTGAAAGAAAATGAAAAATTTTTTCAAAATTTGTGGGCAATTCTCAGCAATTTAGGCATAGAAGGCAACTTTTTAAGCTTGATAAAAGGCATCTACAAAAATATCTTTTAAGCAACATTAGGAAGAAGGTAAGGATGTCCACTCTCACCACTTCTATTCAAAATTATACAGGAGATTCTAGTCTGGGTCATCAGACAAGAAAATACAATAAAAAGCATTCGTGTTGGAAAGGAAGAAGTTAAACTATCTCTATTTGTAGATGACATAATTTTATATCTAGAAAATGCTAAGTAATCTACCAGAAAACTATTAGAACTAATAAATGAGTTCATCAATATATAAGATCAATGCACAGATTCAATTGCATTTTTATCCTCTAGCAATGAACAATCCAAAAATGGAATAAGGAAACAATTCTATTTACAATACCATCAAAAAATGTATAAAATATTTAGAAAGCTATTGAACAAACATAATGCAAAACTTAAACTCTGAAGACTACGAAACATTATCAACAGAAATGTAAAAAGACAAATAAATGGAAATACATCCCATGTGCATGGATTATAAAACAATATTTAAGTCTTACATACTAATGTTAATAAATTTAATATGTTAAGATGGCAACACTTCCCAAATTGGTCTACAGATTCAACACAATCCCCATCAAAATTCCAGCTAGACTCTATGCAAAAAATGATAACCTAATTCTAAAATTCATATGGAAATTTAAGAGATCCAAAATATTCAAAACAATCTTGAAAAAGAAAAAGAAAATTGAGACTTCCCACTTTCTGACCTACAAAGGAGTGGTAATCAAGACAAGGTGTTACTGGCATAAGGACAGATATACAGATCAATGGAATACCTTGAGAGTCCAGAAATAAAACTTGAAATTTACAATCAATTTATTTTCAACAATGTGCCAAAACAATCCAATAGGGAAAGAACATACTTTTCAACAAATTTTGCTGACACAACTGAATACTCACATGTAAAAGAATGAAAGTAGACCCCTATCTCACATCATGTAAAAGAATGGTTCAAAATGAATCAAAGACCTAAACTTAAGAGCTAAAACTACAACAGTCTTAAAAGAAAACATAGGTGTAGATCTTCATGACCTTAAGCAATGGTTTCTTGGATATGAAACCATCAAAAGCACAAGTGACAAACAAAATTGAATAAATGACTAAAAAAATTAATAAACTAGGTTTCATCAAAATTAAAAACTTATGTACAGCAAAGGACATGATTAAGAAGGTAAAAACATAATGCCAGAGTGGAAGAAAATATATGTACCAGATAAGGATACCTAGGATATATAAAGAATTTTTACAACTCAACAAAAACAAATGAAGTTATTTCTCTTTTAAGAAGTCTCCTGTGTCCTGGCTAGTGTGGCTCAGTGGATTGAGTGCTGGCCTGAGAACCAAAGGGTGGCTGGTTTGATACCCAGTCATGGCACATGCCTGGGTTGGGGGTCGGGTCCCCAGTTGGGGGCGCATGAGAGGCAACCACACATTGATGTTTTTCTCCATCTCTTTTTCCCTCTCTTCCTCTCTCTTTAAAATAAGTAAATAAAATCTTTAAATATAAAATAAAAATAAAAAGTTAAAATGATAATTTGAAAATATACATCTACTTTTACTCTGAAAACTCACTAAATTGCAGTGAAGTATTTTCTTTAAAAAAAAGAGAGACATAAACCCACAAGAAGAGGAATAATAACAGAATAGACATTAACAAACTTTTGGGAAGTAGAAAATAGGTGGGAAAATTGACTTAGACACAAGAAGTCCGAGTCTTAAACTGAGAACTGACCTAATCTACACTATGCTGCTTTCAAACTCCTTCTGTTTGCAAATCCCATCCATTCTCCAAGAGCCTCCTCCTTTTGGACATTATCAATATTCTATCCCACCCTCCATTCATTCTAAAATCCTACCTCTATAATAATAATAGTAACTACTATTATTAGTACTAATAGTAATTACTATTAATTAGTAGTATTACTATTAATATTAATAGTAATATTGCTATTAATAGTAATAATAAGTAGTAGTAGGAGGAGTAGCTGCTACCACCTATGCAACACTTACAAAGTGCCCCAGTGTAATTCTGAGTCTTTATAAAATAAACAGATTTTGTCCCAGGACAGTGTGGCTCAGTTGGTTGGAGCTTAATCAAAAGATTGCAGGTTTGATTCCCCATCAGGGCACGTACCCAGGTCATAGGTTCAGGCCAGCAATACGATCTGGGTACACACAATCCCCAGTCTGGGTGTGGACAGGAGCTCACCAGTCCATGCGTCTCTCTTGCATCAATGTTTCTCTCCCTCTCCTAAAAGCAATGACAAAATGTCCTTGAGTGAGAATAAAAAAAAAATGAATAGACTTTGGCATTTCATGGTTCTCAAATTGTTTCTTGCTATTCAGTATTATATCCCCAGTTTCTAAGAGTAGAATTTCTGTTTTATCCAGCTCTAAAATTTTTCACAGCACCAGACTCCAAATAGGTACCTAAATTGACTCAGTTCATCGACTGACTACCCACCTACTGATCTTCATTAGTGCCCATTATTCCAATGTCCAATTGGCAAACAAAATAAAGGGAGTATGCCTCTGTTGCCATTTTAGGTAACATTTTAGGTCTTGCCTCCAAAAAATTTGCCAGTTGTCCTGAATGACAGCAGGTGGCATCTCAGAGACCCATCTATCCATCTACTACTGCAGGGTGACCTGCCTAGTTTAGCATTTAGCAATCAGACTTCTAAATAGCAATGAACCCCATGCTGAGTAGGCAACAGATGAAAAAAAAAAAAAGATGTCTTTTATGGCACTTCATGATAATGGCTTTATTGCCAAAAGCCATATTAGCAGAAGATGGAAGATTCAATTTATAGAATCTCCTAAATGCCTGTCTGTTCAACAACAGCCTGTTCATGCCCAAGAAGAGATTGGTGCCTGTGGAAAACCTATTTGAAGGACAACCCACAATGCTACTTGCTCTGCCAAGTGAAAGAATTCACATTCTTTTATTTTTCAAGCCAAAAGGGGGCAAGACTAACCAAATGAATTAGTGCATCCTGTTCTAAACTTCAGAGTCAAATTGGAACATTGAGATTGGAAGCACCCCACTCACTGTGATGATCTAAAAGTCACTTAAGACAATTCAGAGAAATGCCAGAAAAGCTTCTCTCTTTTCAAGACAAAAGCAGATGGAAAACTGCTAAAATGGCTCAAGTATGTGGCAATTTTATAACATTTATGTGGCTCTTGAAAAAAATCAGCTTTAATTGACTTCTTGCCTCCCATGTCCTAGTTCTGTCAAAACCTCTTCTGCTCTTTTAGGGACTTACATCAGAGGACAAACCACTTTTGAATATACTCTACCTTTAATGACTACAATTCAGAAATGATGTACTTCTTCCCAACCCTTGCCAAAAAGACAGAGGAAGAAGGCAACAAAAGGAAAAATTATAAATAAAATCTATTTCTAAGATGGCATTGAAACCAAAACAGAGGACTTAACACTGACAATAAATTTTGTCAAGTGGCCTAGCAGAGCCTCCAGCTCCCTGTGTGACCTGAAAATGTTCCCTAATCCCTCCCCCGCCCTGTTTCATATTATCTCCATATGAAGAATAAGGAAGTTAATATATTGCTACCTCAAACACCAAACCAGAGTTGAAGGAGGCCTTGATACTTGCCTTATTTATACATGAGATACCTTCAAAGGCATGCTGTGAAAATAAATGCAACAATGAGAGTTCTCTAATTCTTAAAAGGTGTGAGTAATGGGTTAAAAAACAAACAAAAAATCTTTCACTTTCATTATGTACAAATTTGACCTTGGGTTAACCTTCTAGCACTGTTCCCCCTGGAAACTTGATCAAGGTGGAATGCCAGCTTGCTCCCTGGCTAGGGGGTGGGGGGTGGCGGGGGAGGCAAAGAGATTTGCTCCCTGCAGTGTATAAATAGTGCTGAGTGTGCTTGGTTTGGGTCTTTTGGGTCTGCAAGTCTGGCTAGAACTTAGAAAATGCCCCAAGAAGGGGCTTAATAGAACAAAATCACCATGTAAGTTTTCTAAGGTATGGGTATATTTTAGTCAACTTATCACTACTTTTTCCTCTTTTTTAATCTTTCAATTATAAAATAAACATTATTATTTAAGAAAAGAAAACCTTATAACCACCAACAAGGTCAAGAAATATAAATGTACCAATGACCCCAGAAATGCTTGTCCCAATGTCAACTGCCTCCTACTTTCCAAAGCAACCAATATTCTGGTTTTTTACAGCAATTAACTTCTTTGCTCTCTGCGAGTGATTTTATCACCAAGTGTGTGCCGCTACTGTGTACCCTGTCTTGCCCTTTTAAAAAATTTAATATGTCTTTTAGGTCTTTCTTAATTTTACACCTGTGGGGTCAATGGACATGGCCCTTCCCCATCCTGTGACTGAGGTCTGATCAGGGACCCCTGGCCAGAAGGAATGTGTATTGTTTTGGAAATGGCTTGTACCTTTCTTATCACCTTTTGGAAGCAGCTTCTTGTGCTGTGACTATGTCTTGACCTTTTCTTTACACTGAGGTAATGTAGTTTAGACTCACACATAGGACACATGCCGCCTTTGTCTGGGACCCCTTAAAACAAGTCTCAGACACATGGGTTTGCAGTTCTGCTTCCATCAGAGCTCCCTGTAATGTGAGTAATTAAGGAAATGTCTATTCCACCCAGTCCTCCTTGAGGATTTTGAACAGTTGAGATCCCGAGGCTTGATCTCCTGCATTACACAGGTCCCTCTCCATCTCTTTCTTTCCATTACAATTTATCTGTCGAAAACCTGGGGCATTTGACTTGTAGAGTTCTCACAGCCTGATGGATACTCATGTTGTAATTCAACATGTTCCTCTGCATTTCTTGCAAATTGGCAGCTGACTCGGGTGTCCAACCCATAGCCCACCAGCCACATGGTAGCCCAGGATGTTTATGAATGTGGCCTAATAAAAAATCATAAATTTACTTAAAACCTTTTTTTTTGCTCCTCAGTTTTCATTAGTGTTTGTGTATTTAATGTGTAGCCCAAGACAACCCTTCTTCTTCCAGTGTGGCCCAGAGACACCAAAGGTTGGACACCCCTGCTCTAGAGGCTGGACGAGACTCAGGTACAATCCCTTTGGTAATACCACAGTTGGTTTTGAGGTCTTTCATTAAGGGACACACAAAGTCTGATGACTCCCCTTTTTGTGATGCAAGCAACTGTCAACGCACAATGCCCAAATCCATTAAAATGCTGATATTATAATTCTGTCATTTCTTTTTTATTTATTAGCTGGAAGAGTTTTATAAAGAGATGTATACCCTCTCTTACAGTTTGGTTGCCATTGGCCCAGATTGAGAAAAAGTAGGATAAGCTTGAATCGGTCTCTTTATTACCCATTCCAAGATAATACATTGGATCCTGATCATTCTCTGAAGATGACCAATTGTGTTTGTATTTATACACTCATGGATTTAAACATATTTTGATGTTTTGACCCATTACAAATAGTTTTTTTTTATTGTAGTTCAAATGGTGCCAAATTTATCCAATAAAGTTTTTTAGTTAGCTCCTAAATAGATACAGAGAACATACTGATGGTTGCCAGGGGGCAGTGAGGAGATGGGGGACTGCATGAAAAAGATGAAGGGATTAAGAAGCACAAAGTTACAATATAGTCACGGGGGTGTAAAGTACAGCATAGGGAATATAGTCAATAATATTATAATAGCTATGTATGGTGCCAGGTGGGTACTGGAAATGTTGGGGTGGGGAGGAACTTTGGAAATTATATGATTATCTAACCATTATGCTATATACCTGAACTCATGCAAAATACTATTGAATGTAAACTGTAATTAAAAAATATTTTTTAAAGAAGTATGTAAAAATAAAATTAGCTCCTGAGTGCTTTTGACATGACCTTATATTCTCTAGTAGCTTCCTCACTATTTGGTATGACAAGGTGTTTCCATTCATCTCATACATTTTCTGCCCCAGACCTGGAATCACCCATTTCTCCAAGAGCCCTGGTTTCTTTTGGTGAGAAATGATATTACAAGGTTACAATCTGGGCAATGGGGATACTCATTGCTAGACAGGCCTTTTCATTAATCAGAACTAGACATACACATATATACACACATGCATACGTATATAACATTTTTAAACAATAAAATAGCTCATGAGTTAATACTGATAACTCCTCATTTAAACTCAAGACTACTATTTTTTAACACAATCTCTTCTGTGTTACATCTATGGCTGGGCTCCCTGGTTCTCTAAAACATGAGATAATCAGAGTATCTCATAATCATTCACTTACTTTATCCCACATTAAACACACAATGGTCACAGATTAAAAATACTAATACTACCACCAGCAACCTAATTACTGAGAACAGTTAAAAAATACCTTTTATATATTCTCTCCTTTTCCCCCTTTTTTAAAAATAATATATTTTATTGATTGTGCTATTACAGTTGTCCAATTTTCTCCCCTTTATTCCCCCCCACCCTGCATACCCCCTCCCACCCACATTCCACCCCCTCTTAGTTCATGTCCATGGATCATACACGTAAGTTATTTAGCTTCTCTATTTCCTATACTATTCTTAACCTCCCCCTGTCTATTTTGTATCTATCATTTATGTTTCTTATTCCCTGTACCTTTCCCCCATTCCCCACCCTCCCCTCCCTGCTGATAACCCTCCATGTGATACCCATTTTTGTGATGCTGTTCTTATTCTAATTGTTTGCTTAGTTTGGTTTTGGTTTTTTAGGTTCGGTTGGTGATAGTTGTGAGTTTGTTGCCATTTTACTATTCATATGTTTTATCTTATTTTTTTCTTAGATAAGCCCTTTTAACATTTCATATAATAAGGGCTTGGTGATGATGAACTCCTTTAACTTGACCTTATCTCCGAGAAGCACTTTATCTGCCCTTCCATCATACATGATAGCTTTGCTGGATAGAGTAATCTTGAATGTAGGTCCTTGCCTTTCATGACTTTGAATACTTCTTTCCAGCCCCTTCTTGCCTGCAAGGTTTCTTTTGAGAAATCAGCTGACAGATTTATGGGAACTCCTTTGTAGTAACTGTCTCCTTTCCTCTTGCTGCTTTTAAGATTCTCTCATCTTTAATCTTGGGCAACGTAATTATGATGTGCCTTGGTGTGTGCTTCCTTGGGTCTATCTTCTTTGGGACTCTGTCAGCTTCCTGGACTTCCTGGAAGTCTATTTCCTTTGCCAGATTGGGGAAGTTCTCCTTCATTATTTTTTCAAATAAGTTTTCAATTTCTTGGTCTTCCTCTTCTCCTCTCCTTCTGGCATCCCTATGATTCAGATGTTGGAATGTTTAAAGTCGTCCTAGAGGTTCCTAAGCCTCTCCTCGTTTTTTTTTGTTTGTTTGTTTTTGTTTTTTTTGAATTCTTGTTTCTACATTCTGTTCTGGTTGACTGTTTATTTCTTCCTTCTGGTCCAACAGTTGATCTGAGTCCTGGTTTCCTTCCTGTCATTATTGGTTCCCTATACATTTTCCTTTATTTCACTTTTCATAACCTTCACTTTTTCCTCTATTTTGCAACCATACTCAACCAATTCTGTGAGCATCCTGATTACCAGTGTTTTGAACTCTGCATCTGATAGGCTGGCTATCTTTTCATCACTTAGTTGTATTTTTTATGGAGCTTTGATCTGTTCTTTCATTTGGGCCCATTTTTTTTCTCTTGCACACCTGTTACATAATAAGGGGCAGAGCCTTAGGTATTCACCAAGGCAGGGCAACCCATGTTGCTGCATGGTGGGTCCAAGAGGGAACAATGCCATTTGCTCAGCTCTCTGCTGGCTTTCAGTCACTTTTGCTGCTACCCACAAGCAAATTGGGCCCTTCTTCTGCTGATTCCCAGGTGGGTGGTTTGGTGAATATTCTAGGTCCTTGTGGGTCTCTCCAAAGAACTCTCTTGTGAGGCTGGGAGTTTCTTCTGCTCCTCAGTCCCCACAGGATTTTACAGTCAGAGGTTTTGAGGCTCTATTTCCCCATGCTGGAACCCTGGGTTCCAAGGTCTGTCTTGCTCCCCAGTTGTTTCTCCTGGTTTATCTGCACGCAAATGTGGGACACCCGATCCTCTAGCCGCTGCCTTGCTGTGAGTCCTCACCACCCAGCTACCCATTTCCTCCCCTCCTACCAGTCTGGATGAATGTTTCTTCTTTAACTCCTTGGTTGTCAGACTTCCATAGAGTTCAATTTTCTGTCATTTATGGTTGTTTTTTGTTTTTAAATTTGGTGTTGTCCTTCTTTTGGTTGTGGGAGGAGACACGGTGTATCTACCTATGCCTCCATCTTGGCCAGAAGTCCCCCTTCCTCTCCTTTTTTAATAGTTGTACGATATTGACAGTGCCAGTGCAGACAGCCATTACATACCATACACTCTTCCTTTTACCCTATAAAGATCTATAAATAATCATATCTTTAAGTGTTCACCAACAGTACTTATATTGGTGTCTTTCTAGTCATTTTGATTGTCCAGAGCTCTTTCTCTAGTAGATTCCTCAAAAAGTGTTAATGGAAACATTTTCTGATTTCTTGTAAATTGATAACAGTAATCTTTGCACTTGAGGCTCAGTTTTCCTGGATATAAAATCTTTGAGTCATATTTTATTTCCTTGAGTATCTTAAACATAATAATCCATTTTCTGACTTTCCCTTATAATTCACTTGTTCTTCTTTCTTAGGTAGCCAAAAGGAATTTTCTTTCAAGTTCAATTATTTTACCAAGTACGTCTTGGTGTTGGTCATTCTGGAATAACATCCATTCTGGATCAATAGTCTCAGTGATCTCTTTCAATGTACCTTTTTAAATACGTTTGATATCAGGAAACTTTTCTAAAATATTTGTTCTCTTCCCTTGCATTAGTCCTCCTATTGAGGTACTTTGATTATTTATATGTTAGACCATCTTTGACTGCCTCCAATATTTGTCAATTCCTCTAAAATATAGTCTCTTCATTTATTTTATTTTTAACATATGCCTCCTTTTTAACTATTTCAAGACATTATCTATCATTCTATTTGTGCTTGTATTCCTTCTAGTCTTCACTTCTAACATGATATTTTTCTTTGATTTTGAAAAGGATTGTTACCTTTTCTGTTTGTCTGTTGGTGCCACAGGCACCAAATTTTGATTTAAGTTATTCTTTCATATCTTGCATGATTTTGTTAGTGTGCTTAATCTTATTTTAAAATAGAAGGCCACGGTTTGGATTTGTTTTGTGACCACATCTATGTGTGTTTTTATTGTCTGAAGGTGTGTTATTCAGCCATTTAATCACCCTTCAAAAATAATAACTTAGTATGGAATTTGACCTGAATTGCTTATTTTTATGTGAAATTAATTTTCCTGAAACTTTAGAAGGGGTGGTGGCTTAGGGTAGCTTTCATCTATTTGTTGGCAGCAAAATAGCACCAGATGTTAACAAGCAGAGTTAGACCAGACCTCGGTTCAGCAACCTAGGTACTTGACTTCTGGCTAAGAAAGATTTCCGAGCCAAGACTCAAATACAAGCAAAAGTTTATTTAGAAAATCACAGAGGTATAAGAAGTGAGCCATGGAAGAAGTGAGGCAGCTAAGCTGTGCGGGCTCAGGGAACCTGTTACAGAGGCAAAAGAAGAGCTCTTGAAGCTTAGGAGAAAGAAAGCAAAGTACACTTGAAAAGAAGATTCAAACGGGTATGCTCTGGTGAGTGAGAGCCGCTCTGCATTCTTCATCTTGAGGGTTTTAAAGGTAGGGATTTTAAGGGAGACCTCAAGGGAGGATCTCAATCGAATGTTCATCAGCTTTCCAGGGTCCCTTCAGGGTCATGGTCTCCACTGATTGGTCAGCAACAGGGGGGGTCATTAGTCATCGAAGCTGGTCCCAATGCCAGCCATGGCATCAACCCACCTGGCCTTGCTACTTTTCTGGCCTGGAGCTGAAACACAACTGAGGCCTAGATGTTATCTCTAGTATGACCAAAACTCTGTCTCTGTGGTCAACAGACCAAGGCTCTGCTTCTGAGATCATTTGATGCAGGTCACAACCTCATGGTCCTGAGGACTAAATGCTTAAGGGACTGGTCATCCAAGGGCTCATATGGAAGTCATTTGAGGCAATTCTTTGCCCCCCTTGTTTCTCCTTTAAGGGGGTCTACTGTATGACTAGTGGCATGCCAGGGGAGGAAAAGTTAGGGGAGGATGTGAACTGCACAACCAGCGACCAGAGATATGCTGGGGCAAGAATGTCACCCCTGGGGTGATGCCGTCATGTTGCCCATTGCTAGGCACCTGGGGCTCTTCTGCCCTATTGACATTTTGTACCGGCCTGCCGTTCACGTTCTGCTCATGCCTATCTAACTTCCTACTACATGTCGGTTTTGGTTTTGCCATTTACTACTTTATTTTTATGTGTAAATTTAAAAATTAAATCTCTTGTTATCTTCAATTTAATACGGTCATTCAGACAGCTAATAGGAATACCAGGTACCAGGATGGATCTACCACGCACTTGTGGTGTCAATATAAGCAGCTGGGGCAAACCTAAAATTCCCGAGTGTTATCATAGGCACCTAAAAAATTGTCCTGCCAATTTTTATCAAAGACCCAGTGTGTGTTTGGTGACACACATTTGCTTCAGTACCTCTGTAAAAGGCTCACATTTATTTTTTATTTATGCCTTATTTCCATTGCCTGTGTATAAAGAGTAATTTTTTTAATTTTAAAAAGATATAATTTATATTCCCTTGTGGACATATGCCACCAGCTAAGCAAAGTCAAAATTTGATTTACCAGGGAAGGAATCGGTGGCAGAGCCTAAAACAAGTGGGTCCCTACTCAGCCTTCCACCTCAAAACTGGCTTCGTCATGGAGGTTGCAGAAAGACTAACACCACGAAGGCTGGGTTTTCTCGATAGAGAAAGGTGCTTCCCATCTCCAACTCCAAAGTTCCTCTGTAAATATCCATATTCCAAGCTGGGAAAACCACTTCCTGAGGCAGAGAAGTCTCCAACTGTGACACGGGGGAACTCCACTGGTGAAGAAAGGAGTGGCCCTCTGTGGTGAAGACATCGGAGAGACCCGTCTTGGCCTGGGTTCCCAAAAGATAGAGCCCACAGCCTGAAAAAGCAGGGCCTGAGGCCGGGTTCACAGGTGGCAGATATGCGGGTCCGCAGGCGGGAGGAGTGAAGCACGGACAGCACATCTGAAGCTGGCTACCAGCTCAGACACGGGCGACTAGATTCCATGGTGCCGTCACGGGAGCTTGATAAAATGTGTGTTCCGTGGGGCAGAAAGGAGCAAGTTTTACACACCGGCCCCCACTCCTATGAGTTACGGGTTTCCCTGGAGATGTTATCTCCCTACACTTCAAATTGCTCATGTGCGAGTGCTGACCGGCAAGCACCGCAGCCCTTGCCCCTGCCCCAGGGCAGGAATGCAGGGCTGCAGGGCAATGCCGACGGGTTTCACCCGTGCAAAGCTGGCGGCTGCTGCCCGGGTCTAAAACAGGCCAATGCGCCAGCAGTGTCCAGTAAGGCGCCCAAGGAAGCGCTCACCACAGTCAAAGTAAAAAAGATTTTTAAAAAGACTTTATTTATTTATTTGTAGAGAGAGGGGACGAGAACAAGAAAGAGAGGGAGAGAAACACGTGCAAGAGAAACGTCAATCAGCTGCCTCCCTCACACCCCCAACCCAGGCATGCTCCCTGACCGGGAATCAAACCCATGACCTTCTGCTTCGAAGGCTGGTGCTCTATGTACTGAGCCACACCAGTAGGACTGAAAGTAAAAATTTAATCAGATGTTCTTCCTCTTATTCCTCAGTGATTAATCACTTTCTACAAGAAAAGGTGTCTGCAGAGTCAGTGACATCAGATTTTTATTCATTTCGCATGCAGTAGAGGGCATGTAAACTGTTACGTAGATGTCAAAGAATACTTTATTAGTCGCCTTTACGGAGAGCAAACCTGCCGCTGCTCTGATGGGAGATTCCCTTCTCCCAGATCATGGACGACCCGCACATTTGTGCCAGTGTCTGCTGCCTTCGAAGCACTTGGACGGCTCTGCTGCAGGGACGCAGACCAGGTTCAGCCGCGCCCTGACCTTGCCAAGTAGACAAAGAGCGATTCTTCCTCAGACCACGGAGGCCCAGGAGCAGCTGCCAAGTTCCTCACGTTGTAAATAAAATGCCAGCAGACTGTCCTCGTTTGACAGGCAGCCGGCCTCCCCCAAGACAGCACCAGAAACCACTTTTTTCAGTATCCTTGAATCAACAATGTCCTAGCTGGATCTCTGTAGCTTCCTATAAGTTTTGAATATTCTTTCACTCTTTAATATCTGCTTCAACCTGGGAGATGTTCTTCTCACAATACTGTTTTTCTGTCTTTCCCCGTATTCGAACATAATAAAAGTGTGCATCTCTCTGACTCTGAGTCATCAGGGTTAGTGACCGTGCCCTAGCTGTCTCTGCACCGCCAGGACATAGCACATAGAATCGCTCAATAAATTTTAGTTAAACAGAAATGTGGTTAAGTTTTGTCTTTCTAGTTTTAGAAATATCTGAAGTGTTGTTCTCTTTTGGTAACTGCATCTTTAAGGTGTTCATTTTACCCTAGAAAATAGGCTCCCTTTTATAGTCTGGGGTCCTCAGCTTGCTTCATCATCTCACTAAGTCATCCCTGGGTTTGGGGTCAGGCAGGCTCATGCCCGGCTCTGTGTGTCAAATGACAACAGCCAGCATCGACTGGGTGCCTGGCACCACACTGTCCTTTACATGTTTGAACTCACTTCATGCCCCTACTAGCCCTACAGGTGGATACTGTTATCATCTCCCTTGCACAGGTGAGGAAACTGAGCAAGTCTAAGACCTTACTCAAGGTCCCACAGCTAAAAAAGTATTATCTCCAGCATGTACAGTATTTTTTTGCCATTTCTGCCCTGAGGACTGAATGATGTATCTGCCGAAACACTCTGTGCTTCTCTTTGACGTTGTCTTGGTTCAGCCCTAAATTTGCTTTCCACAACATACTGTGTGCCTTTTTTGAGGAATTACAGCCACAGAATGATAACGATGGTCTTGCTGACTTAATCATGTGTCTGTCCTACTGCCCCCTCTCAGGACGGTTCCTCCCAGGTAGGTGGACATGCCAAGATTTTCCTGGGTGCTAACAGCTGCTCCTACCATACACCATATGCAGACCATGATGCAAGACACTCCACACTCTGGGAACCTGGAGAGAAGCCCGAAACCCATGAATGCAGTTACCATGAGGCCCACAGAGGAGACAAGCCGACATGCTGGCAGAGTTCAGAGAAGGGACAGAGCACTATCAGTTGAGTGGGAGGGCTTTCCAGATCACAGTTAGGCAGACAGAAGACAGGAGACAGCATCCCAGGCTGGGGGATCATCTTTGGAAAATACGCAGAAATGAGAACACAGTTGCTGTTGTCATTCCAGTGCTGGGCCTGCTGGACTCCTTCTGAGGGAGCATTGCTGGCAGAGACTGGCACTAGCACTTGGGAAAATACTCAGTAGTTTAGATTAGGGCTTGACAAACTCTGGCTATTTTTGCGAATGTAGTTTTCTTGAACAGCCAGTCGGGCATCGTGGCTGCTCTCCCACTACAACAGCAGAGCTGAGTGGTATGAGAGAACAGACGGCCCACAAAACCTAAAACAATGACTATCTGGCCCTTAAAAAAAATTTTTGCCAACCCCTGATCTAAAATATCAACTCTCCAAAAGAAAAGCTAACAAAGCCAACTGATCGGAACTATGAGTGTAAATTTATCTAAAATGTAAAAGAAATGCAAGATAACCAAGTTAACCACATTCTCAAAAACTATATCAAAGAAGATAACCTGGAAAAACTGATATTACAGATTCAAATGCTACCATTTTCCACATGTTTTGAAAGATCCTAGAGCAACTCTTACCTGCACAAAGTCTATGGTTATGGGACTGTGGCTCCCACAGGGTTTGGGCTTTCCATCACCAAATTCACTCATTCATTCACAGCAATAAATATAAAATATTCAGAGGTCATTTGAATGCTATTTGTTAAGCATACGTTTAAAAAAAAGAAAACACACATAATCCATAGATGTGAAATGACTTTAAATAAAAAATCAGTTAAAAATATGTTTTATAGGGATAAAAATAACAAAATTAAAATGCATTAAAGCCAAGGTCATCTTACCAAAAATGTCGCTAAGCAAGACAATTCCCTATCTCCTAAAATGATGATTAAAGGAGAATGTGGGTGCGTGAGTGCATCAGGTATGTGTAGGACTAGGGGGAAAGTCATGAGGGACACAGAGATGAAAGGCTTGGCAGAAAAAGCCCTACCTCAGAAGGCACAGGCCTTAGTCAGAACTCCGCCGGGAATGAGTTGCGTGTCCGAGCACAGGGCACGTGTCCACCCTGAGGCTCAGCTTGTCTGCTGAAGGACTCCTGCTAGAGGATCTCTGTGGGCTTTTCCATTTTGAGATCCATGGAAATTAACAGAATATATTTGAGAGCAAGGGAAAGCTGATTAATTTAATGGACATAAACAAAGGAAATCCTTTTCCAGCCTTCAGATTTGGGGGGAGGGAGACAGTATTTAAATAGACTTTCTATACTTGAAATAATAAAAGGACTTCACGAATGACCTAATATTATCTAGACTTTCAAGGACCTTGATATATTGGATTCTCCCAGATCAGAAAGCAAACTATAGAGAAAGAGCAAGGAATAAACACAGAAGTCCCCTGAGAAGAGCAACGCAGTTAAGAAACAGCCTGTGGCCTTAAGCAGCTGTATGATCATCCACTAGCGGTGCTCACTTTAAGAGCGTGGCACAGAAACCAGGAGACTGCACGCTGCATTCCCTTCGCAGTGCTCATCAGCAGCAGTAATGAAGGCTGCCCTCCAGGGAAAATTAGAATGAGATTTGGGAAAATGGCACCAAGCACATAATAAAAGAATAGGAAACATGTTTGAGAGGAGCTCAATGTTACCAAAGGAGCGAAGATAATAAAAGGGGGTTGGGAGAGAAGTCTGCTTCTTCCACAGCTCTGTCTCCTAACAGAAAAACATGCAGATGCACAGCTTCCAAAGAGTAATATCGACTGAAAAATGCGGGGCCAGGTGTCGTGTGAGGAAGGTAACAAGCCCACCAGTGTCCAGAAACAGAAAGCTGGGGAGCAAGTATGGAGGTGCCTAGAAAGCAGGACCAGGAGTCAGATCCTGAGGTGGTCAGAGATCTGGGTAGGGAAGCCTTCCATTCAGTGCACAATCTGCACCTAAGTGGGTGTGTGATGGTCCAGGGGATAGGTTGACCCAGGGCGGGGGAGTGCTTGGGATGCCAGAGGAAAGAGTAGTGACTGAGCTGAGTGCCACTGTAGAGCCAGTAAGGACCGACCTAGACACCAAACACCAGAATTGATGCCAACAGAGCCATCTGTAACCACTGCAAGGTGGCACCGAAGGGCAGACAAGAGTGGGTCGATGAAGAGGAGAGGGAGTGAAGAGGACATGGGACAATGTGTGTGGACAATAATCCCCAGACAAACCTGAGCTAGTTAAGTGAGAAAGAAAGGATCCAGCTTAAAGAAAGAAGTGGAATATGCCCTGGCCAGTGTGGCTCAGTTGGTTGGAGCGTCGTCTCATAACTGAAGTGTCAGGTTTGATTCTAGTCAGGGCACATACCTAGGTTTTGAGTTCAATCCCCAGTCCGGGTGTGTATGATCCCCAATCCAGGCATGTACAGAAGGCACTCAATCTCTGTTTCTCTTTCACATCAGTGTTTCTCTCTCTCCTTTCCTCTCTTCCTCTTTCTCTAAAAGCAATGAAAACAAATGTCCT